>VZSV01000084.1:636748-646748 GCA_013398735.1 Nothocercus julius | reverse complement strand
AATGATATTCTTTAAAAAATACGAAATGTTTGAAAGATTTTTTTTTTTCCTTTTATCTCATTCAGGAAAAGAAAGGGAAGAGAGAGAGATTTAAGTATGTTTTGTGTTCTTTGTGGGAGTGTTCACTGGTTGCAAGCGCTGGAATTCAAATGAAACTCTAAAGGCGTGTTTTGTATGGGCTTCTGAAAACTATTCTGCATTGGCCAAAATCTTCTCACATTGAAATAAATAACAAAATTTTCACAGTTTCAGTAAAAACTGAGGTAACCTGTCATATGGACTGTCAAAAATCCCTCCCTTATTAATGAGAAAAATAGAATGTGTGTACTGTATAACTCAATTCTACAGGTCTGCATGTATTATTAAAGACTAATGAGCAGTGGTTTTGTATGTTGGATAAAGATCTATGAATACTCTGGTGCCATAATTAAAAATGGATGCAGCTATGTCAACACTTAGGAAATATTGTCTTCTGGTATCACAGCAACAGAGGAGACTTTAGTTTTAGTAGTACCAATCTTCCTCACTCTGTGTTTTGCTTAGACCATATATTTTCTAGCACCCTAAATGCCCAGTAGTTGCCCTGTTGCAGATTGCACTTGCATAGGGCATATTGCACTTTTTCCATTCTGAAGTTTAATGTCAGGTCTTTGTACAGTCCCCCCCAAAGGATCTGAATGCAATTGTGTTTTGGGCACCATTATTTAGTGGCTCAGTCATTCTTCTTCAAATAACTCTCTGTGTGTTACTTAGGGCCGTAACCTCTCCCCTTATGTGCTCTAGAACTAGCTGTTCCAAGAAAAAAATGCTTAAAATGTCACAAAATTGCTTCCTAACCCTTGTCCCAATATGACATACAACCAGTTTATGTGCTGACAGTTGTAGTCCCCTATTACTACTGCTTTATTAGATTTAGTTGCCTCACTGGTCTTAGTTTTACACTTCAGTATTGTTTTCCTGGTCTACAAGTAAGCAGTTACAAGTATGTGTGTTCTCTTAAAAATAAATGGCATGAAGATGATATGTACAGAGAGTAGCACAAAATTATTCATCATTTAATTCCATGTATCCTCCCTTTTAAGAAGGAGGTGGAACATGAGCTCTGTATAGCTTTTTTTACAGACATTCTGAACAAATGTGTACTTTAATTTGTGTGGATATATAAAACCAAATTATAAAACATGCTTGCATGTCAATGACTAATTTTAGGTGATTTTAATGCATTAATTATACTTTAAGCCTTTCATTTTCCCAGGGCTAATCTACTGTTGAGCTGTTGAGCTTTGCCAAACTAAGGACAGAGACTAAATCTGATATTACAGATTTATAAATGCCAATATGAGTCCTTTCCAAAGCAAACATACTTCTGTTCCTTCAATTTTCTGCTTCTGCAGCTTGGATAAAGAAGAACAGAGATATTGCACCCCTGTAGTGTTACACTGGAGTTTTACAGTCGTAGCATCATATTGGAAATAATAGTTTAGGTCACAACTTAATTGTTGTCCAGCTCACTGAAATGTCTTACTGGATTAACTATTAAGAATTATAAAATTTATAGCAAGCTCTCAGGAAAGGAAATCTTTCAGCCATTCTCTAGACATCTCAGTGGTACCAGTATAATTTTGGTTAAGTGAAAAATCAAAAACCAGAAACCTCTCTTCAGATGTGAATAAAAATCAGGCACCTAAAAAATGGCCTTTGAGTTGACCCTAGCATTCAAGCATTCAAGACCTAAAATGATGACCCTAGCATTCAAGCATAATCATAGAGCTTGGCAGATTTGGGAGAATAACCAAGACATGAGATTGTCATGTTGAAAACTCTTGCTAGTCCTAAAGGGGGCAGATTTGCCCCCTCCTCTCCTGAACCTCAGACTTGTCTTTCTTGGGGAATCTCAATTAGATATTTGAGACCACAGTTTCTCACCAGGCTCTGATTTTCATTCTCAGGTATTTGCACATTACTGAAGTTCTTTTATTACCATGCTTCTTTATTTTTATTTATTTCATCTTCTATCATTATATATTAAGGCACTTTCCCTCCAGTGCAACTGCCATAGCATTTCTATCAGCACAGCTCTGTGTTTTGTCACTCCCTTCTCAGTACTTGAATACCTGAGGCCAATTTTGTAGCCCTATCCTGTAGTTAAACCAGCTGTTTAGTAATAACACTGTTGATTTCTCTGAGTGAATTGTACAAGCAGTGTCTTTTACATTATCATAACATTTGTTAGACAAGAACCCTAAAGGATCTTTTATACCATAGATGCTTTCAAAACACAATTCTCTTTTTTTTTTTTTTTTTTTTTACTGTAAGGTTATGACAAGAATAAGGATATAACTTCTCCCGGGACATACTCCCAATCTCTGCTGACATGAGCTAATTGATTTAGATCAGCAAAATAGATTAAAGAAAAAAATCTCGGCACAGTAGAGGAACATATCTTTAAAAGGAAGGGAAAAACAAGGATTAATGAAATCAGTTTTCTTCTATTTGAAGAAAAAGATGTATACTACAATAATAGAAGCATAGTAGTTGTTAATTTTTAGGAATTAAAAATAATGAATTATTCCATTAGCCCTATGGAACTGTTTTAAAATGAATTTTCCCCTTTTATTAGTAGAATTCAGGAAAATCATTTTTTTGGGGGGGTATAAACCAAGTGTTGCATTAATAAGCACAGAAATTATCCAAGGTAGCTAACTTCAAGCTTTTCACTACCTTATAATTCATCAAAAGGAAGTAGTTGGCTTTTTCAAATGTGAAAAAAAAATTACTTGTGGTTTCTTTTACACTCATTTTCCATATTATGAGATTGTATACCTCTTTTTTTATATGTTTTGGATATCCTATATAGGTGACTGTGTTTTCTCTGGCTAGCTCTTGGGCTAAAGGATAACTTAGTTTGTATTCTACTCAGTGGGCCATGCATCCTTATTGTTGCACACGATGCATTTGAGTTTCTATTCATAAAACAAGTTGTTTTCAATATATACGAACAATTAATCTAGATGATGTGAATTAAGAATTAAGTTAAAGTACTTTGCTTTGAGTTCACAAAACGGTCATGAAATATTTCTCCTTTTTATCATGATTGACTTGAGGAATCACTATAAAAAGTGGCTCATCTCTTAGTAATTATACTACATGTTAAGTATTATAAAAAATCTCTTGAACTAAAAACAAAATTAGAAGTTTTTAAATCATTATTTAGGTGTAAAGAAAAGTATGAACTGAAACTAGCATTGATTAAGAGCAGAGATTTGAAAACGAGACACATTAGCAAGCTTCTGCAAACACTTCTTTTTATCTTGATTTCATACATATGAAATATTTTAACCCTGCCAATTTATGCCCTCCTCTGCACTGTAGCAAGAGTACTGATAGGAGCAATCCATATCCTTGCCCTGTCATGGGCATAAGAGGAAAGATCCAGTTTGGTGTGCGCCAATGGCTTAGGCATCTAAAATGTGTCTTTTTTGAGGCAAGTGAGTAAAACTGTAGTCTGAGGTGTGGTGATCTCCGGAAGCGGTGATCCTCAAAAAGAGCGGGATGCTACATGTTTGACTTACAGTTGATTACGTTTAAACATTGGGCTGTTCTTCATGAGAGTGCAGATTAATGAGTCCCAGGGGGCCGATGTTATTTAGCCTCATGCTGAAGGAAATCAGGAAGTCTCAAGGGTAGTGGACTAGAGGAAAAACTCAGGTTACTCCTGAGTTTACAAGCCAATTTTCTTAAGACACGCACTCCATGTGCCATGAAAAGACTGGTCATATCAGATTTATTATGGAATCTCCAAGGATATGAAAAGATCATATTTAATGTGATCTAGCCATCTCAAGCATGTTCAGGCTAAATCCACTACCTTGGGGAATTGCTTTCTTTCCAAAGAGCTTTTGTCTAAGCTTCAGTAAACTGTAAATGCTGTGCTATTTCTCCTGCTCTTTTTCTTCTTAATGTATTTGGTACTATTAAAAAATCTCCTGGGGCTCAGAACAAATGTCTTTTTAACACTCTTGCTTGAAAACATGGGCTCTAGAGTTATGCTGACCCCTATGAGACACCAGTCCCTGAAGGTGTACTTGGAGCAGAGAAAACTCTGAAGTACTACAGAGAAAACTGCTTCACTGAGTTTTAAATCCCAATGATCTAAAATGACTTAGCAGGGACCAAATTTATATAATGTAGGTGCAAGGGGCAGATATTTAGAAGAATATTCTGGAGGCACTTGGTGGTGCTGATGTTTGTGAACATTATGGCATCCAGCTGCTGTTTGCGAAGAGTAGACCCCAAACTCTCATATAATTATTAAATTGTGTACCTATAGTTTTCATAACACTGCCATAGCATTGCAATAACATTTGGGAAGAAAGTCTTCGAAAGGGCTTTAAGAGAGTCCTGGTTGCAAATTATGAAACAGTTTGTGATGCACACAAGCATTTTACACCACTAATGAGCCTAGGAGATGGAGGAAAGGGGGGACAACGTCTAGGTATGCCACCCTGTTAGTCCTCTCCGTAAGTCTGCAACTGCTGTAAATCAGCGTTTTTCATTTTATTTCTTGGTGAATATATAGCATCTTATACTGATTGAATATCTGACCTTAGGATTACATTATATAACTGAAATCTCCCTCCCTCTGCCTTTCACCCACACACACATACACGCATGCATCTGCTAAGCTGTTTCTGCAGGAAAGGGACTTCTCAGGAACATGCTCATGATTCTTGTCAGGCATAAAATGTGGAAGAGTCATAACCAATAACTGCTGTCTCCCACATTCTTCCTAGTGAAATAAAGAAGAAAATAAATAATTGATTTTATGTTGTGGAGTGTATGTTTTTGTTGCTTTATGCCTACTCAATGTATTGCATGGTAGAAATAAGAAAGGACTAAATGAAAGGAGGGCCTAGAAATGAAAACAATTCTGGTGGACTTTATGTCAGAGATATTAGACAAGTCAAGACTGTAAGTCCAAAGGGGGCAGTGTATTGCAGAAAAAAATATGATTCTCCATCTCCATTTTTTCTCAAATATTTCTGAGATTGCAAAGACTCAGAGACAAAGAAGTTAAAGCCTCCCCTTAGCCACTGACTTACTTTGCACACACATTACAATGTCACCCCCAGCCCCAGTGATTTAGGCATTCACATTTAGAATGTTATTTTGGATATTTTACCAATGTTTTACTGAAAGGTGTGTGTGCCAAGACAGAAATGCCAATTTTCAAATATTGAACCATGGCTATTGCATGGAACCTCATGGAATGAAGACAATTCTGTCTTAAGGCTATTCTCTGTGCTGAATTTCAAAGGCCTGACTGAAGCAGTGGGAGCGTGGAATTCTCTCAAAAGAATTTAGAAAATATCCTTTAAAATTTGGAACACCTTAAACAAAACTTTGCAGAGTTTGGTCCTGGCACATTTCTGAAGCAAAATAAGTACAAATTGCTGATTTTTTTTCAGAAGTTTTGTATATTAAAGCAGGATAAATCATAGCTCAGAAAAGTTTCATAAATGTTTGCTATAATAATAATGAGAGTGATAATAGGTAAGTTTGTTTGTTTGATAAGTACTGACAATATGCCCATGAAGACTTGCCTTGGCTTTGTTTACTCCTTCTGTGTTTACTTTTTGCAAATGTTCTTTGAGTTTATTATTCTCATAGGAATGTTTGCTGAAATGTTCATTTTAAAGAGGATTAGAGGACATTCTCAAATTGCAAATTTTGTACTCCTAAAGATAACAGCCATTCTAGTAGCTTGATTTATCCATGAATTATGACTATTCTCTTATGGAGCAAAAGAAATGTTATATCCAATCATAATTACACAAGTAAAACCACCAGATTTTGCAGGCAATGAGCTACTTGAATGTAATCTACATAGCAAAATACTTTCTTAGTACTCATGTAGTTATTCCTATCAACTAATGGACTTTGGCAGATACTGTTAAGTATTTCACTAGTTGTGTATCTCTCCAAAAGTTTGTGTATTTTTTTGCAACCTTCACTAATTAAATTCACCAAGAAAAGAAGTGGAAAAAGAGCTTTTTTTTCTCCCTTGTAGCTCATGGACTACTCTAAGAGAGATATAGTATACTTCCTTTTCCATACAAAGAAGTGAGAGATAAACAGAAAACATTAAAGATACAATGAACAGAAAATTTTCAAAGAATGAAAAAGAAAAAAGGTTACATAAGTGGCTACCCTACCTGAAATTGTGGTAATTTGTTATGATGTTTATTTAAATGCATTTAAAAATAAAATGAAACAAAGCTAAAAAACATAAATAAAATGCCCACATATATGAGCAGGGACATTTATCAGAAAACAGATGGTCTCTTTCAGGCAGAACTAAACACTTGTAGAAACATAACAATCCATTTATCTTAATGAATGCATCCTCTAGCAGATATCTAAAGTAGCAGCAGTGACAGTTTACCTGCAGGTCTGAAAAACACATTTCCGTGAAGATACATAACTTAGGAATAGGTTTGGGATTTTCAATTTTTAACATGTAGAACAAGAATATTATGGTAAATCCTTCCTTTTCCTGATCTGATCTTTACAGACGATACTTTTCTTTCCCTTCTGGTGCTGAGCAGAATGGCACCGAATTAAACTCCAGAGCACAAGTTAAACAACTGTTAAATAACTGTTTTAAGTTGTATCTAGTTGTATTAGCCTCCAGAGAGGCATCTAGAAATCAGACCTGGTCCCTGCATATACCTTCTGCAACAAGGGAATCTCTAAGAAATTGAATTCTCAGGCTTTACACTTCCTTTTTTTGATTACTGAACAAGTTTAAAATCAAAGCTTTTAGAATTAGTCAATGGTGAACAAATTGTTTAAATATTTCCAATACACTGAAAATGAATTGTGTACTGGATAGTACTCATATACCAAAAAAAGCCTATCCTGTCTCCACTGAGAAATTATTAGCTAGGACATTTATTTATTTAATTATTTATTTTAGAGGTCTCTCAAAGTATAACCAATTCCTCTTGACCAGAAAAATTCTGAAAAATAATGGAGTAATATATAAACTGTCAATTTTAAAATACTCTTCCTAGGAATTCACTGCAGCACTATAAGCATTAGTGCCATAAATTGTCTCTGGGTGGACTTTTGTAGCATTTTGATTTTAGGTTAAAATACTTCTAGTGACCTTGTATAGTAACTTGTATTACTTTTGAGCACAGCCAAGCCATTTAAGATATTCTGACAGCAGAGGAAAGGTCCCATAAATAGACATTACCATATATATTATTACTTAGTCTTCTACACTTAAAAGGGAATGACCATGGAAATATGACAAGAAAACTTTTGTTCAGTAAGGAGAAATATTTCCAGAGATATCAACAAATCAAACAGAAGTTACACGATATTGGAACTAGGGTTACAGTCTCAGGATCTCCTTGTTAATGCATACAGTGGTTTCTATAGGAGGACCAAGATGTAAACAACACATAGCAAAGGCCTAGTTGAGTTATCTTCCTAAACATTTACACTAGGTGATGAATTAAATCAGTGGAAATGTGGTCTGGCATTTTTAAGATATGATAATTCAAATTTGTCAGAGGATAGTCTGCTTCTGTTGTCAGAAACAGCTATGTTACTCCCCTGTCTTCAGATTACTGATACGGCAAGACTTACTTTTCCCCAGGCAGTTAGAAAATGGGAAGAACTGTAAGAGTTGGAAGGTAGGTGGGAACTCTGGGGATTTGTAATGCATTATTATAAATTGCTTTGCTATTTATGCAGATTTAAATTATAAAATATATCCATAAGCCTTCTTATCAGCTGCATTAAATATGCTTTCAAAGAAAGAACTAAGCCAACCTGCATTTAAAAATCCCCTCTGCCTTTACATCCCATCATCACGGCAGGATCTGTACTTTTCCGCATGCTCTTCGGAAGCTCTGCCTGGCAGCACGTCCAGATGGACGGACCTTAAATGTGGGTTATTTGGGGTCAAGCTGGGGTTGGTGCTGTAGGGCTTTGAGCCCTGTGCCTGGACAGGGCAGGGTCCGCCAGCTGCCTCTCTTATCACGAGAGCAGTTCATCCTGAATGCCTTTTCTGACCATCACTGAGACAGAGCAGCACAAGAAAAGAGGCAATACAGGTGGTGGAGGGTCCCGGGATGTCAGCAGCTTAAATTTTAGCCTAAGTCCGGTGAACAAATCATGCAGACCCAGTTACGATGATGTATTAGGTATGCGAAAGGAACCTGCACAGAGAGGAGAGAGTCTTTTGGGATATATTGACCAATCCAATAAATGCCTCACTTCCATAATGTGTTATCTTTAACCAAGAGACTTAATCAAGCGTGACTGCAAAAGGAAGTGTTTTCTCAGAAATAAGGTATTTATATGCATTTCTTGTATGTGTGAGACAATGTCTAGAGGATGAATCTTCATCTCTAGCTGATGGCTAGGTAGAAGTGTTAAAAAAAAAAATGGGTTCTGATAAAGTGCACAATGACGCTGTGAATAAATTCCATGAGATTTCTACCATCTTTAACAGTTAAGTTGAAACACAGTGTTAAAAAAAAAAAAAAAAAAAAAAAAAAAAAAAGAGAGAGAGAGAGAGAAACAAAAAAGGGACCTTAGGGACAATCACCAAATGTCTCATTTTGAGTTAGTTCTATCACAAATATCTGTTTTAACTTAGCTGGGATTACATGAATACAGAATAATATAGCCTATTTTTTTGTCAAGCCTTGTTATTTTCTATAATCTTTGATTTGTGCTTTTCACAGCCAAAATTTTCCTGGCCTGACATCACTTCTCTGACACCTCACTCCAGTGGAGATGACAAGAGAAGAAAGAACCCTCCCTACCCCTCATGTGCAAAATTTTGTTTTGGAAAGGAGCTTCAAGTAGTTTTTAAAAGGTCAATTAATCAATCAGGGAAAAGTAAAAATGTTATTTGACTCAGAAGCCTTGCCACGCCACTCGAATAATGAATGATGAATACTAAGCCTTTGAGTGAATTCTTGCAATCAGCAGCCCATGACTAATCGATAGGCTGACATTTTCGCACAGTTTCAAAAAGTGATGAAATTTCATAAATATCACGGATTGTCGTGGAAAAAAAAAATCATGAACAGAGGGGGGAAAAATGGGGAGGGTGTCAAAATTTGCGAGTAAATTCCTTCCTGTGGTCTGCGCACCCAGGTTTGGGTGCAGGCGATGCGCAGGGAGAAGGCGCCACCTATAGCTCTGTCAAACCCTGGCTTTGCCCTGTGATGAGGTTAAAAGTTTGCCGCAGAAAAAGGTTTTGTGTAAAAAAAATAAAAATAAAAATGAAAAGGCTTGTGAAAGGCATTGCACTCTGCACCATGCAACACTGTTGCTCAAATATTAGATGTATATGTCATCAAGACAGTACACATTACATGAGTTAGCAACTGGCAGACATCTCAAAGCGCGGATTATTAATGCTTTCCCTGGGTTTGGGAAATCATTGCTGACTTGCCACTGAACAAATTTGCAGACGACACCCTGGTCAGCGGAGTGGTAAATACTTAGGAAAGCAGATCCACAGTGATCCAAATTGCTTGATGAGTTAGGCTGTACTGATAAATTGTATTTTAAGGTTATGCAAAAATTATTCATCAGGAAGAGGAGACAGAAAACAGGGTATTCCGGAAAGCACAGACCCTAAGAAGAACTTAATGTGAAATTCAAACAGACCTCTGTGACAAAAGCAGCCAATATTGTACAGCAGCATGTACACAGGAATGTGATTTTTTATGCCTGTACTCAATGGATGCAGGAAGGTATGCAAGTTTAAGTGCATAAAAGGATATATAAAATGGGAGCTTATGAAGTAAAGGAAAAAAAAAAAGGCTGAAGATTGGTCTGTTTAGTTTATCAGCAAGAAGTTTGAAAAGTGATTTGATTGTAGCATGCACGTACTTTTCAGTGATGGAATTCTTATGCCAGGCTAATTCAGATTAGATATTATAGACACTTTCTTTTTCTTCCTTTT
>VZSV01000084.1:605105-635768 GCA_013398735.1 Nothocercus julius | reverse complement strand
ATTAACTAAACAAGTTCTTTTATTTTGCACTTGGTGTGGTTTAGGCACCTTGACAGTCTGGTCTGGTATATATTAAATTGATCTTGTTCTGATCAATGATCAAAATGTACTACTTAGAAACTAAAGATTTTGCATAAATGGTCTCGCTTTTATTGCAGTTAAGAAAATATTAAAAAAAAAAAAAAAGAGGAAGCTTATTATTTGAAGAGGGAGAGGGAAGCTGTGGGCAAATAGAAATCAGAACCTTTGAATCCAAAAGAATTGTTTGTGGTGTTCTTTTTCTATCTTTTCATCATCATTTTTCTCAGTTTCTAGGCAATCAAGATGGATTAGATTTTTTTTAATGAATTCCTTTTTCTTTTGAGTGTTGTTGAGCATGTAGTAATACTTAACACTGCACTTCTAGTTCAGTTTCTCAACAAGCATATTATCTTTTGAACAAGAGTTGTGTTGGGAAAAGCAAAAACATATTTAAAAAACACAGCAGTCACCAGTCACACACTCTCATAACCCTGAGAGAAAGCTTTGGTTTCAGGTTCTACCTGAAACTTTTTCATTGCAAACTTTGTCACTCACTGTAGAGCTTAACGTTAGTGTTTAACTCCTTTTCAAGCACATTAATATCCTTTTGTACTGAAGCGTTCACTCGATCATGTGTATCCTCCAGCTACAGGAAATAATCATGGATTAACTCATTAGTTTCACGAGGAAACACTTCTGGTTTTAAGACTTAGGGGAGAAAAAAAAAGCTAAAAAAAGAGGAAAGGAGAGGGGACAGAGAGCAAAAGGGGAAAAAAAAAGGAAGGAGGAAAAAGAAGAAGGGAATGAGGAGAAGTGGGGGGAAAGAAACTAACTGGTCATAGCTGTTAAAGGCAGAGTCACTAATATCATTCCTTCAGTCATTGTGACCATCTCCTGAAAAAGTCTGTGTACTTGTTTGCTCCCCAGGGTATCAGCTTTATCGATATATTGGTTTCCTATCTTTACAATTTCCTTTGCCGTTTAGTGGTGTACACTTCAGTCTTCGTCGTCCTTGGCCAGCTCCTGGAAGTCAGTCAGTAACATCAGTTTTTGTTTGGTAAATGTGTTTGAAAAGAAAGCTATTTCTGAAAGATCACCTTAAGTTCACCTTATAATGTGATTCAGAGAAACAGAATATGGGTTAAAGATTAATTGCTCTTAGAAATGAAACAAAAACTTGAGCTTAAGTAGCTATTCTCAGACAAGAGAAAGAGTTCTTTAAAAAAGAAAAACCAAGAAGATGAGAAAAAAAATTTTTTTTAAAAAAAAAAGCAGAGTGCACCTAGAGTTTATAAGGAGAATCACTTTCTAGAAAAATCTGCCATTATCTGGGATATTTTTTCAAATATTGATCCAGGACTTCAGATGCATGGTCAGAGGTGAGGACATCAACCCGTAAAAACTGTACCTTTCTGAATTCTTGAAAGCTATTACAGTGGTTAAACACAACAGTTATTTCCATTCTGACATTTTCTACTGAGTTCAGAATTATTTTCCATGTTATGTACATACAGGGAATTTCTCCCAAAGCCACAGAATCTCTCTATAAAATCTAAGGAAAAAAAAATCCCAGAAGCTTCACCTTTTTCTACTCCAAGGTCATACTCATTTACTCCTTTGTAGCAAAAGAAAATGAAATCAGCCTGGTAAATATCTATAGGCAGCCATCAAAAAGAAAAGTCGTTCCTCTGTTCTCAGAGAAAAGGGAAGTAAACTCAAGCCTGACAAAGTTGTCACTAGCCAGGACCTGCCAGTCCTGCTTATTTTTAAGCCAAACAGCCAGTGGTAATGAGGTGATATCAGTCTCAGGAAGCAAAATCAAACAGCAGAAGCTGCATCTTAGGAAACATTCTTAGTTTGCCTGGTGGTCCGTAGGGGTGCCGAAAAGCAGACCTTTCTGTTTTCAAGACCTTGAGAAGTTTATCTTTTAACGTGAGTCAAAACCCTTGTCAGGTCCCATTGAAGTGAGTGGAACGATTCATGCTGTTTGCAATGAGAAACAGCCCTGCCAGGAGAAGCGTAAATAGGCTGGGTGGGTCACTCAGAAATGCACACGGGGGACCTACCTGTCATTCCCTTCGCAGCCATGAGAATCCTGAAATTCTCTTTCAGCTTCTTAGACATTCTTACAAAAGCCAAAATGTTTTTTTATGTCTGTTATTTGCCGTTTCCCCCTATTTCCCTGTATTTTTTTCCTATACTTTTCTTAAAGTGTACACATGCCTCTGTGCAAAAACTCTAAATTTGAGCAGAACTAGGTGAATTGCTTTTGTCATGTAAAAAAAAAATATTTTTTCACAAGTATTTCTGGAATAAATGCTGAATTTATGAAAACAATGTTTATTCTCAAAAAAAAAAAAAAGGTTTTCAGTAAAAAGTGTGATAAACACACTTTGATAAACACCACAATGATATTTACATGTCATTTTTGGAAAGAAACCTTAGGAAAAAATAAAAAACAAGAATGAATCTGTTTTTTTGCAAATGAAAACTACTTGATGTTACAGAATTCCCCAAGTTACTGTACAGCGTGTTTTGCACATATTGCACATGTTTATTAATCAACGGATATTTGCTACACAGTGCTCACCTCCAGTCACCTTTGTGCTATTCCTTATGGGACCAGTTCCACTGAGCTGTATGTTAAGCTTATCTTGCTTATGTCTCTGTGATCTATTTTCAAGGCATATTTTCTATGATTATTCTCCTGATTTGAATGGAGTTGTACTAGGCAGAACAGCAAAAGCCTCTAAGGGGCTTGTCTAGACTCCTGGAGCAGTAATTGGAAGTCAAGAGCACATGAGCTTTTATTTATTGAAAGACACTGTATAAAGATTTTTGAGAAGAGCAGCTTAAAAACCCGGAGGGGTAGTATTCCAGAAAGGGAGACAACTTGGAGACTTAATTCTGCTTTCATTTGCGCATAGTGCAAACTTGCATTAATGGTGTTATATTATAGAGAAAGGCACTTTTAAGACTACAATCAAGGCAAAGTCTTAGGGGAATAAGCAGAGTATTTTTTCTTAAATTTCTAGATTTCTACATTACAATTAAGTAAAGAATACATGAATAATTTCAGAAGCTTTAAGATTTTTTAATCCTTTGTTTATATAATTCGTATACACTTAATTAGTTAGTAGCTAAATAAAACATTATCTCATAAGCATTGAAATGTAGCCTATCTTTTCCTGGAGCACAATCACTTCACATGAAAGAGAAATGAGCCTAACAGACATGAAATAAAACCAGAGGAGCTGGTTCAGGTTTATGTTTTTTTCTCTTGGTGATAGGTTCTGTCTGAAGTGATCTTGCTTTGGTATTTGTGCTTAAACATGAAAAAACTTCTCACCAGAAAGGGTTAAAATCCTTTTGTTAAAATCACTGCATTAATTGCTAATCACTATTGCAGAATTAATCCAAAAGTGCACTCCCTCAAAAAAAAAACAAACAAAAAAAAACAAAAAAGAACACAAATACATGAGGCTTTCCTACTTGCTACAGAATTTCTCTTTCTCAGCAGTGTCCCATGCAAAATAATAACAGCTCTCAACTGGCCATGCTGCCTCTAAAGCCTGGCTTAGAAATGGTAATATAATTGCTTGAATGCCATTCTGAGTGAGAAGACCTGCCTTACTCTGGGATCATTTATGCTGGTGGACTGAATAAAAAGGTTGCAGCTTTCCTCGACTCAAGGCAGACCAAACTTAAGGTAGGATGAACAATGAATATAAGATGTGGAAAACAAATACAGTAAAAATGAACAGTTTATACAACTACTTATAGGCTCCAGAAGTCCATCTGTTTTTTGTACAAATAAGCAATATTTTATTGGAGGCCCCTGTGAAAGATTTACACAATGTAGATTTATGTATATGGGTATATGTAGTATATCTACCTAATATACCTTTAGAGCTGCTTTGTACATATAAATGTTTATGTCATTATTGCATGAGTTGAAAATTCACCCTCTAAATTAGCAAACAAGCTTGTCATTTCATTATTTACTCTTTCACCATTAAAATATAGTAGGTAGATATAACATTATTTTACACTGTGCTTTAGACTTGTACCTACTAGCTAATGGCTAACAGAATATTCAGCCTTGATTAGTGAATAACAATGAAAGTGCTCATTTTCTGTGATTCCAAGAAAAAGGAACATAATAAAAATATATCAGAGAGGAGGACATTAAAAGGAAGAGATATTAGAGATGAAGTGTATCCTCTGCCAGCCTAGTTTTGCATTCTTACCCTGCTGGGATGTCAGTAGTTCCAACAAGAAGGACTCATCAACTTTCAGACCAAGTGCGAGTAAGGCTATTCAGGTGAATAAGTTTCAGATCAAATTTTTCCATGTGAGAAAGATGAGCTTTGTAGCCCTCAGGATAGTTTTGTGGCAAATAATAAGGTGGTCAAGAAATTCTGTGCTTGAGGAGCTGGTCCAGGTTTTACGTATAACATTATTATACTTTACAACTTTATTGACTTAGTGGAACTTAGCATAAATAGAGTCCAGCCCAAGATTGTCTATTATGTACAAGATGAGGGTAAATAAGCCAGGCAGGGGGAGCATGATTAGTCCCAAAACAATAGTGTTTTACGGTACATCCCTCAAATAGTAAGGGCTATTAATCAAGGTGTAAAGAGTTTCCTCCAACTGTGCAGATAGATTCTTTTTGTGTGTGTGTGTGTGTGTGTGTGTGTGTGTGGATCTTGACCCACTTCATGGCTAGACAATCTTAGAGATGAATGAAAAACTCTACTTTTATGCTGAAGAACACAGCAAGTTCAAAGGAAAACAGAAGAAAGGGACATGCACAAAAATAAGACATGTTAGAAATAATCTGTGTGTAACCCATCAGACCTAAAGAAGCACGGAGAAACAGATTCAAAATATATACATAACCTGTTTTGTTTGTTTGTTTTTTCACTGATGGTGGGTACTTAAGATCCCTCAAACCATCTGTCATTTCTATTTATCACTATTTATCAGAATGAGCAACTCTTGAACTGTTTAGACTTGTGCCTCATTCCAGACCCAAAACTCCAGTGGGGTCTTCTATCTAATGGGATTTTCAAACCCAAGCCAGGCGCCAAATCTTGGTTATAATATATTTGGTGAGAACTGGGTGCTTAAAGAGGTAATTTAAGGGAGGTAGCTGAGCTGTCAAAGCCATTCAGGAGACAAACAGTAAAGGAAAGTCACATAATGGTCTGGGAAAATGTAATAATAAAGGAAAGTCAGGTAATGGAGGAAGAGGTTTAGACATCAAAGCAGCTGATGTATTTGTTCTGGATGATGAACCATGGCAAGACACTTCCCCTTCTTTGCATCCATGTTTGCAAACTGTCTTTGAGAGCTAGATACTCAGCCCACACTACATAAGACCTCAGGAGCTAAAACCTTATTTGTTGTTTTTTTTTTCCCTCCTCGCATGCTATATTATCCTGCTTCTGCCCATTTTTTCCCAGCCCCTTCTGTGACCTACTATTGCTAGCCCCACCATGTCCTGGGTCTTAGTTTGGTGATATATAACACATGTGGGATGTGCTATGAGGATATTTTCAGGAGCCTACTTTCAAGGGTCCTGAATGAATTCCTCATCTTAATTTGACAATCTCTTCTCACACGGTTTTGATAGATTTTTATTGGAACTAGGACTCTAAGCAGCTTGCTAGCAGGGGACAACATCAATACTTTCTAAATGTTTGTCTAAACTCTAATTACATTTTTTTGATTGACCTAATCCAAAATTTGCTTTGAATTTTCATTTCATGATACTGTTCAAAGTCTCAATGGATTTTCTTGGTTTAAGGGCATGAAAAAAAGGTCAAAATCTGATAATTTCTCATCAGCACTACAGAGGAATTTATCCTGTGCTAGTGTAGATCCTTATGGCCTGCAGCCAGGAAACATCCATACATAAGGAAGGGTCTCGTGTTTAACCCACAGATACTTCATACAGAACCAACTTATTTAATTCAGATTATTTTACCTCCCAGCTTTTTAAATACATTTTATATTCTTTTGACAATTGCCCCTTAAAATTCCTTAAACATTGATATTTTGACAGTTTCTCTTATTTATGAGCTGTTCTGCAGCATTCATCAATGACTTATTAGAGCCTCCTTCTTTCCCACAGCACACCTAAGTTTGGTAAGAGTATTTATTATTCTGCTTTTTTTGTTTTGTTTGTCTTAAATGAGGATAGAGAGGGAGCAGGTGACTTTCCCAAGGTCATATGCAGCAATTTTATCCACTAGCTAGTAAAGAAGCTAAAATTCTCACTTCACTGCTTTAACCAGGACTTTATTTTTTGCTACTTAGAAAGTGATTGCACAGTTTATTAAAAGCTTGATATTGGAGAAGACTATTGAACTCACAGCCTACTTTTTTCACTCAAGGCTTTATTACATATAGTATATTAGCTATTAATAGTAATAATAATGTATATTATGTAATGAGCAAGCATATCTAGAGGTCTGATGTCAAGACAGACACAGTGAAAGAGTTAAGGGGCAGTTCTCCAACAGTTCTTCAAAGCTCCACTTACAGAAGCTCAAGCTCCTATTTTAATGGTCCCAACTAGGATTAGAAGTTAACACCTCATTAAGGTGAATGGGGGATACAGTTTGCACCTTTACTGTTGTTTCTCTGTAGTGTGGCTTGCAGACTCCTTCTACTGTTTCTGGAGGGCAGGCTTAAAGAGTACAAGGGTGCATCATTAATTTATATAGGGAAGTCTCTTTGTAAAAGAAATAGCTAGTGACTGTATTTTTAATGAAATCCCAGTTCTGTAGAAAACTTTTTGCTAGTGTAAAGACCAAAATATCTCTAGAGGTCCCTTCCAACCTTAACCATTCTGTGAAAATATCAAGGGATTTATGAACTTTTTGCACCCACTCTTTTCCACTATTAAGTAAGGAAACCTTATTATTCAAAATACCTATTTTATACAGGTGCATTCCTGTTAAAGAGCACTCAGTAAGACCTAAACCCCTCCACTATAAGGAGGTAAAACATCTGTTTCCCTCATGGCTGCACTTGTATTCAGCATTAAAATGAGTAAATATCCAGAGTCCTGTAGGTACAGGCAGAAAGGTACTTGTCCATTTAATAATGGAACCCAGTGCAAGTGGACGTGATTTCTTTCCCTCTCTCTCCTGACTAAAAATATTTTGAATATCAATACATGATTTTCCTTCACTAGACATTACATGTCCTTTTCCCAAGGAAATTGGTACCATGGTCCAGATTAAGCTGCTGAAGGAAGGAAGGTAGACACAGGAAGCTGAGGTGATTTGCTCATGTTTATCAAAAAAACAGTCCCGGTCCTCCTGCATGCTAATGCTGCGTTTTTGTACAACACCTCACTGCCTCGGTTTTGGTTTCCTTACATGGAGGCATGTAGGTTTGAGATAAATAGTTATGGAGAATCACAGGTGACCATATGAGATAAAGGCCTAAAAACACAAGAATAACCTTAGTATACAGATGAACACATGCACACACACACACATTGTGGCATGTTAAACCACAGTGACAACAGTTTTACATTATTACTGTGTTACAACAGGAAGTGGAAAGAGTGGAGAATGTTTATGTCTCCCTTGTTTTGGGATCATTTCTAAATAACCTTTTTAATAGTGTTCACTTTAAGTGCATTAAAGATGCTGAATTTTTAAAGTACCTTTTAAATATCAATGCTCTCATCCATACAGAAATAGAAGAGCTACCTCTGAAATTATATAGTATGCAATAAATCCAATACTTAAGAGCCCAAAACAATCGTTCTCATTCAAAATAAAAAATTTCCATAGTCACAGTAAATACTGTAACAGACTCGGAGACCAATGGGATATAGCTGCTAGCAATTAATGCTAATTGCTAACCAAGGTTCTAGAAGGGATTAGTGATTTTAGATATCCAACTTCGAAGAAATGTCTGATAAGAGATTGATTTTTCAGAAGAGGAACAGTCTCCTTTTCCTGAGACCTCTGTCCTTTTAAATTATCTTCCAGAATGAATGAATTTAAAATTACCACTTATTTCTGGAAATCTTGTCCAGATTTTAGCAACTATGTTACTACCCATACGATGTGTATTTTATTTTCTTATTTCTTAAAAATCCATTTCCTTTGCCCCATCAAGTCTGAAGCTATTATACTTTGAATCATAGAATCCTCCATGCTGCTGAAGAGATAAAATCAACAGGCAATATTTTAATCTGGACATATGGCCTATGTATTTAGGGCAGGTGTTTGCAAAGTAAAGGCCTTGAAGCCCACAGCACATTTATGCCAAAGTTCCCTTAATGCTGTGCATCAGATATTTCATTTTCCAAACCAGTTGCAGGCTGGATTAGTTTCTAAGTAATTTAATTGTACACTTCTTGTTTAGTCGATAAGAGCTGAAATGTTATATGACTTTCTTGTAATCAGGAAGGAGTTAAAAACATACTTTGAAAATGGTTAGATTGTTCTTAAACAAACTTAGATGTGTATTTAAGAAAAAAAAAAGTTTCATAATATTTTCACTCTATGCTATTAGGAATTTTGAAACAACTAATTACGGCTGGTATGCAAATTCAGTGAAACCCAATTAAACAAATATCAGATATATGGATAAATCTGCTGGCAAAGACATGTGCTTTATATCAGTTTGTACACATCCTGTGTTTGTCATGAAACCTGTTTAAACAAATAAGTGATAAAAGACTAAATGAGTCAATGAAAAAAATCCCCTAAGCACCAAGTGCTGAATTGTACGTTATTATATCTCTCCATGGGTAAATGAGCTTGCCTGCTCTGCTGTAACAGACAAACTCCTAGTTAAGTAAACATTGTGTCTTTTAAAAGAATAGGCCTAATAAAAGCCTGGATTTTCTGTACGTCAAGGAAATATATTATAAAACTGCTGTTACTATTTTGCTACGAAGCCAAAAGGCATTCAGTTATCATAATAATGGTATTTGCATAATAATTTTTTTTTTCATCTGGCAAAATACTGTATGAATGAAAGAGGGAAAACCAAACTATGTCCAAGCTTATGATTGTAAAATCTCTGCTACCAAAGATATTTTAACTAGCTAGATTCCATTGATCTACAGCAAAGCTTTGTCAACTAAACCTTTTTTTTCTTAAATTGATTCTCCATCTTGTCTTCTCATTCTTTCGACAGCACACAGCAGGAAGCTCTGTCTACATACAGAAAACAGGATCTTGCTGTAGGCATGGGTATAAAACAAAAAGACAGTGATTAAAGAAAAAAAAACAGACTGCTGTTAGTATTTGATCTTAAAATTATTGATCTTGTCAATCAGTTACAGACACAGAGTGCCCATTTAAATCTGTAATAACTATTAATGTTACCACAAAAATGCTGACCACTTCAAAAACCAAAGAAATCTATATGATAATGCAATGTGATGCTTATTTGACAGTGTAGCTCCTTGTAATATATGACTGTAAGTACATCGAACTTCACAAAGACCGTATCTCTAAACTTTTTTTTGAAATTAATACACTACGAAAATATGAAGTTCTTGTATTTTGTAGATTTTATTAACCAAAACCAATTTTTTTTGACTGTCAAAAACATTATTAGGTTTATCATATATATATAATATATGATAATATATTTATAAGAAATAATTTTCCCTAGAGCTGACCCAAACAAAAACACTATATTAGGATACTTTTAAAAAATCACTGCGCTGAACCAGCTTCATGTGAAATTCTGTCTGTGTTCATCCTGTCTGTCTTGAGACCTTGTAATTGCACCAACAGGTGCATCCAAACCTATTTATGTCTAAATACAAGAGAAAAATAATCTAAAGAAGAAAAGTCTTACTTGAAAATTAAATTGACTTCAATTGCTGATCATATGAAAATGGCAAAACATTTGACTGTCAGGACCAAAAGAAAATCCAAAAGAAACTCCTAATATGTTCTATCTCTCAATCAAATGTCTATCAGTAAAGCTTGCCATCTTAAGATGAGCTAGATATTTTAAAGGGCAGTTGCACACTAAGCCTCACAGTGAACCAGCTTAAAAATATTGAGCACAAACGTTCACGTAACTTGCAGCATTATCCTATTCTTTATCAGTATAAAGAGGGGAGGGCATTTACTAATAATTTGATACTATCATTGTGACCAGAAAAGGATACAAATAACATAGACAGCTGAATCTAATATGTAGCTAGTAGATGCATGCAGAAAAGTACATTAAAATAACAGACAAGTAGGAATGTTGTTGGTGCCGGCCAAAGGGTCTGTGGAAAGCCTTCTTCCATATCCAATATGTGTAAATTAAATTTTATGAAATGCATTTTAAATGCAACCCATTGATCTTCTGAATTTATCATAAGCCTCCAGTTCATATTTTGGTGCCAGTCGAGTCTCTCACATGGTTCTGAAACCAACAGAGGCTCATACTGAAGGGCTTTTCTTTGTTTGAATTACTTTATTGGTTGAGTGGAAGGATTAAAGATAGACTAAAAAGTCATTATGATGATGTAATAAAACACACAGTGGTTGTTCCTTCACTTTGAAAAATGCTTCTCAAGCACATTCTTCTGCTAGAAGGCAGAACAAAATGTCATTAGTATCTGGACATGAGGATAACTTTTAGAAAAAAAAAAAAGATTTTTGTTGTTTTATTTTTAATCTTGACAATGCTGAAGTAAAGAATTAAACATTTCTGACAAAGATTACCATGAATTGCTCGCCTGTCCTTATTATACATAAAATATAATTGTTTAAATTATTTTTGAAGTGACAGTTGGTAGAAGATGCAGTAACTTTGAAACTCTACTTTTTGTTTTTGCATGTAAGGCTTGATTCACATTAAAAAATAAAAAGCCTGAAGTATACTGTTTCATGCTTTTGTATGGTGTATTAAGTGTTGAGCTTTCAGTGAATGAGAAGTTGCACGTGGAACTCCAGGATAATAAAAAACGCTTAAATAATATATCAATGAAAAACGTCTGAAGAATACACATCACATTATGACATAAGATCTAAGAAATCCTCATTTTCCTGCAGTGGGAACAATTAACGTGAAACATTTTCTCCTTGTTCCCAAAGAGAGATGTTTTTGTTTCTTCGTTTGCATTTTTTTTTTTTTTTAATCAGGAAAGAACCTTTTAATACTGATTAGAGGGAGTGGGAAGCCACTTCTTAACATTACAGACATGAGCTTCTCCAGTTGATCAGGCAATTGCTTTCATTTGGAGTCAGGACTTCCTTTTCTTGCAGGGAGGCTGGAAACTCAAACTTGGGAGTTAAGGCCTTAATGAAGTTTAGATTGTCTGAACAGGGAAAACTGCTTCTGCTTCTGGTGCAAACACCTTCATGGTTCTCCTACCCTGCAGAAATACAGAGGTGTCTGAGCACCAGCTATCTCTGGGTCTCAGGGAAGACTCTACATCAAGGGCGGGAAATACAGAATGTGAACAGAGTGCAAAGGCCACTTCCTCTCCCCGTATCTGCCCATACAAAACGCTGACTGACGGCTGATTATTACCACTGGCAAGAACGCAAAACACTTACTATGGCTTCCTCTGCAAGTGCTTTCTCCCACCCATTCACAGTCCAACAATTTTAGCATTCATCTCCTGTACGACCTACTCCACTCGGTATTTTACCTGAGTGGAAAAAAAAAAAAAGGGGGGGGGGGTGATCATACCCTTGGTGAGTTTCCTTTCCTTTCCAGATAAGTAAAAATACATATGCATCTATAGATATAACTATGGAAACAAATATGAATATATATACATACACATGTATGTGTGTGTGTTTCTGTGTTACGCTCATTTCCTCCTTTCATTTCAACCTGCTTTACTGTTTTTAAATAAGTTTTGTCCTTAGCTCATGAGATCTGCAAATTTCAACCCTTGTTTACTGGTTATAAGAAGTGATATATGTATTAGATTTATAGAAATTTATTTTAAAGAGATTGTTAAGCAAATTTCAAGTTAGCCAGGTTCCAGGATCTGATACAGACTTAATTTTGGCCTCCAATTTACAGGCATGTATCACTATTTATCTTGTCAAGTCCTCTACTGTGCACGCGCATGGAGCAATACGTACTTGTGCATCTGGAATGGAGCGCGAGCAGTTTGGCACAGCAGAGAGCAGTAAAACCATTTACACCTTGCAAAATATTTGCAAAGTACAAAATTGAGAATTATAAATATAGGTTTTCAATAAAACAGCATTTTCATTCTTATTTATATGTTCACGTCATGTAAATGATGAATTGAGGATTGTTTGGTCACAGATACGGTGAAGGAAATGTACAATTTAAAAAGAAGAAAAAAGGCCAAGAGAACCTTTGCCAGCTGTGCAGAACCGTATCAGTGAAAACCCAGAAGCTGGCCACAGTCAGTATGAAGCCTGGGCAGGAGGAAAGCCTCGTTGTTTCTTTGGTGCAAGATGAACATTCATTCTGATCCAGGATATCAGACAAGGGTGCAGGCATTTTGGAGCTGAACTTCAGCAGCGCTGGTCTCACCCGTCATTGGATGCTTCTGTTTCATCAGTCTGATGAAATCTCTCTTACTGGAAAATTTAAGAGTTTTTTTTTTTTTTTTTTTTAAGCCACAGTAACCTCAGAATTTTAGTTCTTAATGCCCTTGGTCAGTTCTTTCTCACTGACAAGTTTGAATATTCTGCCTTCAGAACAGCCAGCCATAATTTGATCCTTAGATAAAATCTTAGAATGCTGCTAATTACATCTATTGAAAAATAGTACAGCTGAGACACAGCCCGCTAGTCCAGAATTATGTCCTCCGTGACTACAGTCAGAACTTCGTTTCCGTGTTGAGGTCTCTTGGATCTCTAGAAGATGATGGCTGCCCTCTAGTGACAGAGATTTTTCTGCTGACACATTGCACTAGGTGCAAGTATGTTAATAAATACTGTCTTTTAAATCAATATATAAGAAGGAGTTTGAATATAAGAAAGATAAAGAATCTTCAGATCCTGAGAAAAATCACTGGACTTTGATTCATCAGAAAAAATAAAGCATTCCAAGTTGAACAGACATGCAGTCTTTGGTTGCAGCAACTTTTAATGCAAATTTTTGTTTAACCAGAAGTTCCCTGATTTTTTAAATTCTGTTAGCAGATAAATCCTATGATTATTTTAGTAAGCATAGAACAAGTTTTGCAATGCAGAGAGATTCATTTTCTGTCAGAAGCATCCAACTGACTTTCAGGCTCACAGTGACATGAAAAATACTTTTTTACAATACTTCTATGTGTATGTGTGCATGCATGTGTAAGCACTAACAGTATCATGTTTCTGTAATCTCCTGGGTGAAATTACAACTTGAACTGCAGGGCCAGTTTTGGAGTTCATTTCTGGAACTGTGCAGACAGTATCAAATGCTGGAAACATCCATGGAAACCATGGAAGTTTGTACCGAAAATGAATCATCAAGAACTACATTGAATGTTTACATCAGTGCGTTATTTTGTGTTAACTATGAGGCACATTGAATATAACGATGAGATTCACATCAATCATATTAAAGAATATTCTGTGCATTTTGGTTGCATGCTAACTGATCTGGGAGAAGCTAAAATCGCGCGCACTAGGCAAAAATGACTGAGAAAAATTATTACATATAATAATCGGAGACATGATATATCTCAGAATAAGTGATTCATCCCTCCCTCCCTCTCTTTTTTCAACTTTGGCTGTGGTCATTTCAAGATCTAAAACTAACTTTCCCCCAGCTGATGCTTTGAACTGTCCACTACTCAGAAATGACTAACATGTCCCCTACCTTAACCCCAGTTACCCATGCTAGATGTTTAGCACTTTCCAGTTTAGTAAGCCTGTTGCTCTGTGCCGTATTTCTTTTTGTTGTGATTCTGCTATGAAGAGCTGACATCATGGACTGATATAATCTCTAAAGCCCTTCAACCTGTATTTGCTCAAAGCAGGAGAAAAATGAAAAATACCTTTTTTTTTTTTTTTTTTTTTTTTTTTTTTTTTTTTTGTCCTAACTGCTGGCTTTCAAATCTAAATCTGCAAGTCAAGCTGACTCCTCATGGTTCTTCATAACTAATAAAGTTTTCTTTCTGAACTGGGAAAATACAACCTGGAAATCATACTGACTCACTCAGAAATAATTGCTGTTTAGGAAAGCCCTTAAGCACATGCTTAAATCATTCTGCAATGTAATCTTGCCAAAGAATATAACTTTTTTATAACAAAGCTAGTAATATTTTCTTCCTACATCAGTTAAATAATATGGCACAGTGATTCTGCCAAATTTACTGTCCTTAGTTACAAAAACTTTTAATAAAGAAAACAGTTCCTTATTGACAAAAGCACTTACTCTACACTGTAGAGTGTAAACTCCATTGACTTTAGTGGGATTTAAACAAATATTGAATATCTTTCCCCAAATTTTAGATGCTTTTCTGAAGCAGGGTTTCAAAGCCCCTCCCTCCAGGGATCATATGTGTATATTTTTTCTGCATAGTTGAACGGCAATTTAAATTTAGCTTCAGCTGTTTTAACACAAAAAAATTTTAACGTCAGCACAGCAAAACATTTCTGAGAAGTGAGTTTCTACACTTGGCAAAGTCGTAATACTGTATTATTTAATTTTGTGCAGAGGAAGAATATTACCACTTTTTTATTATGAAAAAACACATGGACTGTCTGGAATGTAGGATTTTAACCTAGATAAAATTCATGGACTAGTCTGACATTGCACCTGAACAAATGGAAAATTGATTATCCTACACAGCTTTGTATAATAATGAACCTTTCATATAAAGCAAGTGTGCTCTTGTGAGACTCTTCTGGCTATTGTCTTCTACCTACGGGAAATGTTGAGAACTGTAGCAATTCTGTTGCTGTTCTCTTTCAGATGACCAACAAGAAATACCGGAAGGTCTATAAAGGTGAAAATTTCTCTAGCCTTGAATAAAACACCTCATTTCTGGGTGCCCCCTCCGAGCAGGCCTCACCACTTCACTGCCAGCTTATTATAACCTGTTGCTTTAACCAAAAGAAGGGAGTTGTTTTTCCTTGCTATCCATAGATTTTTGATTAGACTTATAGAACACACTGAACTTGGCAATATTGTAGCCAACCCCTTTAACATTAAAGTGTGGAAAAATATGTTCATGAAGTGGCTGCAATACCCATTTCAGCATGCAGTGCCAGAAGAAACAGGTGCTGCTTCCCGTTTTTACAGTCTGTGACCACTTTTTTGGGGCATTTCCAACTATTTTTTTAGGCAATGGATGTCCAAATGATCACCTAGCTCAGTTTTTACAGCGGTAGCATTAACACTTTCTATTATTTATAGTGGTAGGTGGAAGATTTTCCTACACAGAGGCAGGCTGATTCTCTGTAACTTTTCCCTTTGCTGTTAAGATTATTCAGAGAGAGGCAGGTACCTCAGTGCTCTATCTTTATTACTGTTGTAGATGTGATCTTTCTTAGACAGGTATTGATGATTCTGTATTGACAAAAAGTGGTGTTATGGTTGATGTGCAGTCCTCATTTGGAGAAAGCAGAACTTTCTCTTTCATCTGTAACAGAAAATCCCATTTTAATATTCGACTTTTGGAGGAGAGTGACTAACACCATGCCAATTCAACTCTGTCTTTTTATGTACTACCTTTTGTACTGAATTGTTGGATCTTTTTTTTCTGCTCTTTCTTTCCTATTCTTCTCTAAGTTTCCTCTCCTCCTGCCATTCTCCTTCCTTCCCTGAAATCATGCAAGACATCTTAAACAACGAAAACCAATCCAAAACTGCTTTTTATGTGGTCCTAAGACATATCCCTGTGAATATACATGATAGCTGCTTAAAATGATTCAGAAGAATAGTGGGAAACCTATTTATGTAACTTTTATTCCCTTCCAAAAGTTAATGACCCTGTACTTTAGTTTCCCATGAAAATACTTTCATGAAAGCATTTAACATTCAGGCAATGTAGTTCTTTTCTTTTTTTTTTTTTTTTTTTGCTGAACTTCTACATCTTATTGTGATTTATTTTATATGCTCTGAGTCAGGAAGTGATACTACATTGAGCTACACCAGTTGACTCTCTGGCCTTTTATTGGTCTAGTAGCTTTTCCTGACAGCAATTCCAAGTGATAAAATCTGGATTCACATACTGAGTTCTTTAAAGAGGTAGGTTTTATCATTTGCAGTCTGACCAAATCAAGGAAATCATACACATAACTAATATAATTATTTCAAAACTATGTTAAAAAATGCCTTATATACGAGATAAAAGTGTTTTTCTTACAGCTGTAGCAGCATCTGTGCACGGAAATCAGTGATTTAATCAGCTTTTGGATTTGTGTGAAGTCACACAAGATGTCCCTAATAACTTTCTGCCACTGAAGAAGGGATATCCTGCTTCCTGCAACAGTGATGTTCTCCTGCATCCTGTCATGGCATTCAGGCTACCCTCTGCAGTGCCTTAGTTCTCAGCAGCCCAGCTAAAGGTAAACCAGGTAGGTTTGTGCTCAATTAGCGAGCTGTATTGAATCGAGGTGAACAGAGAGCTCTTTCATCCCTGAAGGATCTGCTGAGTTCCAGAACTAACATGTAGCAGCGGGCAGGACTGCAGGTCTGGGTGCACAAGCAGCGGGAGCCAGGGAACGGGAACGAGGCCTTTTCCTTTCAGTAGCTTTGAGATATTACATGTTTATTACCTTGACTCACTTAAGAATTCCTCATGTTGTATCATTTTTATATCCGAGTTCTTGTAGTCTGTTTTTGTTGTTATTTTTTTTCCCATCCACTTATTAGGTAACTTAGTCTGCTAGGTTTAAATTTTTGAAAAGTATGACTTTTCATCAAAACAAATGAGTTTCCCTTAGATGAGTCACTTTGGGTGAAACTTCATAGAAAGAGAAGAAGGTGTGGATGAGATATCTCTCTGTCATATCTAAAACAAGGTTATAGCAAGGAGAAGGTGGCAGAATCACCATACTGGGAGAAGAATGAATATGAGAGCTCTGGGATTTCCATATTCCCACGCACAATCAGTGGACATTTTGATTTAATGCCATTCTCTTGATCTCATTTAGTTCCTGTGAATAGTGAAAACGAATTGTGAAATCACAATCGTTGTGAAGCAGCTCTTCTGTTAAGTCTTTGTCCAGGGACTGTCCCTTAATTTGTACCACTGCTAAACTCATAACCTGGTTGATCTCTAGGAGCTACAGGGATATCAGTGTTTAACCACGATGATCAGAACTGAAATGATAACATCCTGAATAGTAAGTGCTTTTTATATAGTCTGTCTTTGTAATAGAATGTCTAAATTTTATTCTCTGTCTAGTAACTTGAGATCGCAGATTTTTTAAAAAAATAAAACAACCTTTTGTTATTTTCTTCTCTGTTATCATCATCTTCAGTTGGCAACACCTAGGTGGATATGTAACATTATCTCTTCCAACAAAATAAATACATATTTACAATTTATCAGCAGAGCTGCCCCAACCTGTATCCCAGAGATTTTATTTTTCACCAGTTTTGCCCTTTCAGAAGTGTCTCAGAAAGTCTCCTGATGGATCACATCTCGTTTTGCATTGACCCTGTTTAGTGCTTCAGCAAGCACAGAGACTGCTGCTGACATCAACACGACTGCTTATAACTTGTTTCATGCTAGAAAGACATTTGGAAGAATTTAACCTTGTAAACCAGCAGATGAATCTATGAAGAATGCACCCACAAGAATGGTGCTGGTAATAAAGGAGGGTTAATATAAAAAAAAAAAAAAAAATTCTTTGAAGTGGAGGAAAAAAATGGAGACAGAGAAAGTGGAAGTACGCAGCTTAGAGAAGGGCAAAGAAGATCAATGTGTTTATTATCAATAAATCAATTTGCTAATCCAGGTGGGATTCTGCAGCTGTAGGGTGTAGAGGGCAAAAGGAGGTAACATGATTTTTTTTTTTTTTCTTAATAAGAAAAAATCTTAATAAGAAAAAATCAATATCTTAATCAAATATAAGATGGGAGATGATGAGTAGACAAGAGAATCTACACACTATGTGGGTTCAAACTTTTTTTTTTTTTTGTAATATCCATGTTTCTGACTCTTAATGAAGAAGGACCTCCTCTAAATTAGAATATATTGGCATTTGTTTGATATAATTACCATGACTTAGCCTGAACCAGCTAGGAACTCTGCTTAGCATATCCAAAGATAAAACTAGGGTAGAATTACCTATTTCCCTCAGTTATGCTTATTTCATATGGATAAAATGAATTAAAAACCTTTGTTTTCAGTAAAATCAAGCTCATAGAGAGGATAGTTTGGGACAAAAGGTAACTCTGATGAGGCTTTTCACAGCCTGGCCTTCAAAACAGGCTTCCCTCCTCCTTTCTGTTCAAGTATGGAGATTCACTAGCAGAGTATCTCTTAGCTATTGCAGCCAAAGACCTCTCATTCATATGAACTAATGAAAGTCACTTCTGCCTATCATGATATGTCACTCCTACTGTTATATTGTCTAAAGTACACAACCCAGACAACATAATATACATCCTTTTGAATCACTACTTTTCAATAAGTCTCCTGAAGCACAGCAGTTTACAAAATGGTTCTTGCATTTTGCAGCAAACATTTTGGAACAGGCCACAACAATAACCATTAAATACTTGCCACATATTTTGTGTTCTATATATAACTCAAGCATTTTTGTTAGTTTATTAAAATATCATGTTATTAAAGATGCAGGCTTATGACTAGTATGGAACTCATTGCAAACATAGAATGTAAAACAAAATCAAAACTTTATCCTTATAGGAATTTTTTTTTTTTTAAACCATGAATCTTCCCAGACTCATACATTAAGAGTTAGATTGGCACTGCTGAAATACGAGGTAAAACTATGGATACAATGGATTCAGTGTCTTCATTTTTTGATTAGTCTCAAATTAATTATTCATTCTCAAGGAGACTTGTTGAATACTACAATATGCCTGGAGATATCTCTGAATATATCCAAAACATCAAGGATTAGAAAGCCAATTACTTCTTATTGCACTGGCCAACCTAAAGCTATTTTGGATGAACTGGCTAGTTCAATCCATGTTCATGCATATGTTGCATGAAACAAAATGCCTTGCATCTGCAATAAGATTATACTTATAGAGGATCTACCTCTTCACCTGTCCTTTGAGTGTCTACAGATTCAGTATGGTCATGCAAGAATGAATTCTTAATTTAGCAAAGAATAAAACAGTTTTACATTTCAGGAAAAGAACAACAAAATGGATTGTCAGATCTATTATCTAGAATGTACAATCATGTAGCATATCTGGAAGAATACATTAATTCTTTTATTATAGTCAACCTATTTTTTTTTAAGAGAATAGTTTTGTGTAATTATCAAGTTCTCATTTTTAATATTTTGAAATATATTGGTAGTAGCAGGGTGGAGGTGAACAGGGCTTAAAAATCTTTCTTCTTACTAATCTGAAATATTATTAAAGCTTAAAAAGAAAAGAAACATAACAATGTTGTCCTTTTTCTTTTTATTTTTAAATTCTTTTTATGCCAGGTTAACAGCTAAATAAGATGAAGAGTTCATTGGATTAATTAATTATCTGCAACATATATTTTCCAAAGATTGGCAAATGATGCCAATCATTTTTACATATGAGAAGGCAAAAAACTTGTTAGAATTTCTACTTACTTGGACAAAATGGTTCTGTATTTTCCTTTTAGCCTATGATTGCTTTTGACACCTTCTAGCACTGTTTGAAATTATGGAAGATGATTTGTTTTTTGCATCTTATTGTTCAGTTATTTAAAACATTTTTCAATGTAAGAATTCAATATATGATCATTATTTTGAGGTGAAATTATCAGTCATAAAAAATTCCAGCTGGACTTTACTGGAAACAATACTTTTTTACAATAAGCCTATCACAGTCAATATGTTACACCTCATTGTGAACTACAGATTGTCTTTTCACATTCAAGGAGCACAAAATCCCTAATCCCTAAATTACTTTGACTTTTCACAAATACAGGAATAAAATATTCCTTCCAGCTTGGACAGTCTTGATTGGAACAAGTACCCAATCATTATCACATCTCTTGTTGTATCTCTTTCTCTTTCAGTGTCATCCTGATATTTATGATGCCTCCCAAGGTCTTGAACACAACAATTTATATTAATGTAGCCAAACTTTTTTTTCTTCTGTTGGCAGCATTTATTTTGTACACTGGTGGGGCAAGTACATATTGAAGCATTTTTTTTTCTAAATGTTCTCATGGGTACAGTGGAAAATATTTTGTATTTTTTATAGACTGGATTCAAACTATAGGGACAGTAGGTCTATGCAACTTTGCTGCTACTACCAAGTTTTATAATGTGCACATGGAACATGTTTTCACTTTATTATCCTTAGCACTTCCGTATCTATTCTTAAATTCCAGTTGCATATGTCTGAAATATGTAATTTAAAAGTTGCAGCCTTGGTCCAAGTACTCAGATAGCAAAAACTATTACTGTCATCAGCGAAGTTATGACAATTTAAACTGAGTCTATTTTTTTTTCAAAATTACTGGAAAGTATAATAATTAGAATTTAGATATGAGAAATTAAATTATCTTTGGAATCACTTGCTGCTAGCTGATACAGGCAAAACCAGATAGACAGTCCTCTCTTGTGTGCAGTCAGAATACAGAACACCAAAGGAAGTTGCTGATGACTGGAATAGATGGGTGATATTGCTGCTAATAGGGAACCTGAAGTCTTAATTGGTTTGCTGTAAACATTACAAACACGTTTGCATGCTTCCATTTACTTTGTGTGCTGTGTATTAGATAGATGGTATTCACACTGATAGCTGCAGTTTAATTACAATAAGTCTGTTCCTTATTCAATTTCAGTTGTGTCATCCCATTATGTTGGCTATGAAGCATTGCAAGGTTCAATACAACATGTATCATGATGTCAGAGAGATAATGCCAAGCAATGGCTCAATTTCAGTTGTAAGGATTTTCATCCAGATTGGAATCAATGTTGTAAATGGTTATTAAATCCACACATTCTGGCTAACTGAAGCATAGTGAAAGGTTTGAAAAAGTACATTATTTTATTATTACAAAGAGGAATTGTAATGAATTATAGACTTGCTCACAATTGGTGAATCTATTAGTATAAACAAACATCTCAAACTTCACAGGACTAAGGACCCATAGGCTACCATCTGAGACTTAATGAATTCACAGTATGAATGAATTGATTCAGCCACTCCAGTTACTCAATTTACAACAGCTGCTGAGCAAATGAATGGAGCAATATGAGACAGGGTAGAACGCATGTTTGCTTCCCTCTCATCTCTTACTAGATAGTTTCCATGATCTTTGAAAATGCCATTAGATTTCTTTCAGGTTTTTGTGGGATGCACTTTTTAATTAACAAAACCTGCTTGCATGAGTGCCATAATGATCACTTTCACAAAGGCTAGATAAATATGATGCATTTGGACACTTTGGGAGAGAAGATTTGATTGGGGGTGTTCATGAGTAAGGGTAATAACATGCTATATATGTCTGTGAGACAGGCTTGAGAGTAGGTCTTGTCCTAACATTTCACCATCTTAAAGCTATGGTTCTCAAGACTTTCTAGGATAAAATATATGAAAAAGTAGGACTTTCTTAAGTACATTCATAACAACAGATTACAGAATTGCAAAAGCTAATAAAGAAGTTATTAGAGTGAATGTTCTGGGTATGATATATGTATCAACTATGATAAACGTCAATTAAAAATCAACTAAATATCAACTATGATAAATAGTTGACATGTAGAAAAGAAATCTATAATACAGTTGAGGGTGACAGGAAGCTGCAAATCTCTGGGACAAGATTATTGGTAGCAGCAGTGTCAATGAGTGGGAAGGTGCTATAAGCTTTTCTTCAAGAGAAATAAAATGAAGAGGGTCAGTTATTACATGAATAAGCACTAAAATCTTATTTTGCCTGACATTGATTATTCTGAATTAGTCTTCTTGCTAATTTGCATTGTTTATTTCATAGCTAAAGATGGGTAGGAAACACAATTTATTGAATAATAATTAGAACACTGGTTTGCAATAAATGATTCTTAATCCACCCTTCAGTTTGATTGATAGTTTCCCATCCCTAGAATCTTACAGAAAGAAAAAAAGTCCTTAAAAAATATAAATGTCGCCTCAAGGTCTCGAGGGTATTTACTACTCTCCATTCACTCTTCCATAGTGGCATGTAATTAAGTGGTGCTTCCAACTTCTGACTTTCAATATTATATTGAATTTAGGAAATAAATCTCTTAGTAAAATGCGGATTGCTCATGCTGTGATTTTTAGGGACCCTGATTTCAGTGAAATGCTTTATAAAATGTGGATGCTAGATGAGCAGGATAAAATAACTGAGGAATCCTGCTATTTGGGAAATTACATTTTTATGTTAAATGAGGGAAAATGGTGAACCTAATAAAGTAAAAGGGAAGGGGACTATCAACGATTCCCTTCAGGGCAGTCTGCCAGGCAACTTTGGCAAGATTTCCACAGCACTATCTTCAGATTTTATGAAATTAAAATAAAATCTGTCATCTTGGCTTTTACTGGCACAGTCAAATGCACAGTTTTTTACTTATTTCCAACATCACCCTTGCACTTCCAGCCAGCACTGATATTTCACAATGTAATATACATAGTTCTGTGGCATTTTTTACATATCTGGCAAACAGTTACTGAAAAATATTCTGCTCAAAGTTAAGAAAAGCAATGTTACTATTTGATCATGTCAATTCCTTTTCACTGTTTTCCCTCAGGGACCAAAGCATTTGGAAATGTAAATCAAAGAATCAAAGGAATCAGAAATGTAAAAGTCCCATTAGGTCAACTAATCCAATCCTCTAGTACCACGTAACTGTTCTCTACAACACATTTTTCCACGTTTTTTCTCTCAGTCTGGTTTCAGATACTTGGGAACATTGCTCCCAGACATGCCTGAGGAAGGCTGGATGAGGGAGGTCAGGTAAATCCAGCATCACTTCTGAGATCATCTCTTGGCTCTTCTAATTTGTCCTGGCAGTCATGACTTTTTAGGGGCTTGTGTACACACTGGAGATTGCCAAAAGGGAAAGGAAAAGCTGTGGCTGTGTGCTCTCCCTCATCAGTTCCGTGGGATTTTCTTTATGAAGAAGGCTAAAGTAATGCAAACCAGAACTACTTCGCATATAGGAAAGAGCTTTATCACCTAGTTCTCCCACTGCTTGAGTCAAGAACTAGGTCTAGCGGATTTCTGTCTGCTTTCTTAGGGATGAGTGCTCCTACTAAATACAATCCGTCACTAGTCACGCTGCAAGACACTCAGATTTTAATTACATAAAGACTGCTGTAAAAGATTTGTATAATTCTTTGCCTTTTCCTCTCAAGGCCTTGGACAGTCATTGATAAGAATGGAAGGAACAGAGACAAAGAGCTGGCCTGGAGTAACACTTGCTGGAGTGAGTTACACTCTTTCTCAAGGGACAGTCTAAGACATTCCAGTGTTATTCCCGTAGTGCAAGATAACTTAACTTACTGGGCTGCCAATGATGATCTCCAGAAGTTTCTTTCTTATACTTCTACTCATTTGCAGGGTAGAGATATATTTGATATCTGATAGTCAGAGGATGGTGCAGTCTAATCTTTTAGGCAACAGAAGTGCCTTTTCTCTCTTGGGTGATTCAGGGGAACAGGAATCACGCAAGATATTTCGAGGGCCCAGAGATGCTACTGTTAGTGCTTGCAGGTTCTTTGGATCATGTTTCTGCCTAATTCTTCATGAGCGTCTGTTGCTCAAGAGAAACCTACCATGCGCATGATGGATGCCATGATAGTGTCCATGGCAGAAAGACAGAGCAAGGGCATTTTCTGACCTGTAATGGCTTGCCCTACTTTACATGTTTTCACTGAGGATGACAGAGCCCTGGAACAGGTTGCCCAGAGAGGCTGTGGAGTCTCCTTCTCTGGAGATCTTCCAAACCCGCTTGGACGCAGTCCTGAGCCACATGCTGTAGGTGACCCTGCGTGTGCAGGGGGGTTGGACTAGATGATCTCTACAGGTCCCTTCCAACCTTAATGATTCTATGATTACTTAGCCAGTAAGGACAACTTTATCAGTCACAAGGGATATCTATTTCATCCAGGTTCCAAGATAATTTCTTATATTCTTCTGTAAAGCCCTAAGGAAGAACAGTCCTACACATAATCTAACAAAAGCTGATCAGCTCCTCTTTATCTTCTATTAGATGATAGAACTCAGAATATATATTAAAGAATTTCCACTACCTATTTCAAACCTATTTTGCAGTGTTCAGGAGGCACTTAGTAGGATGAGTATCAAAGTTCAACATGACCACAAGATTGTACTTGGATATGCTTTCCTACTGGGTCTCAGAAACTTATTCCATTTATTATGCTTGTGCATAAAAGATGCACTAGATCTCACAGGCCCTTGAAGATAACATATCTTGGATGTTTGGACTTCTTTTTTTCTCAGTAAAAATGAAAGGTTAATCTAAACTCAGTAATGACCCATGACAATGAAAATAAACATACTTACTCTATATTTATCTTTGGCATGTCCTGAGCAACTTTCACTGCAAACTATGTCTTCTAATATCATAGTATATTTTTGATCTTTGGTTCTGACCCTGGAAAAAAAGTCCTATTGACTAGTGACAGGTAATTTGGGAACTTCCAATGACTAGTTCACAGTCATAAGGACCTTTGGTATGTTGTTCTTAGAGATAGCTTATCTCTGTCAGCTTTTCATTCCTGCTTACAGCCTATTTTAACACCATGCATTCAGAATACTATCAAAAAAAATAAATCAAGTTGCATGTTATTTTCCATACCAAATGATACAGCTATTATCCTCATTCTCTGCATTGAGATATACTTAGTGGCTAAGTACAATCAATACGTCACTAGTCAGAACTAAATATACTGCAGGGAAAATGTAGACATTCTTTTCTATGTATATGTGCTGTGTCAGTTACAAAAGAAGCTGACTTATATACACACTTGAAAATACATGTGTTTTCATTTTGTAGTAGAGACCTCTATTTATTTCATTTCAGATTCACCGCAGAAACTTGATATGCAAGTGAATAACTTAACAACATTGGGGAGATTTTAAGATTCCCTGGCTGAGGAGATTTATGCAAAGTGTTTATGGAAATGCAGAAAAGACTTTTTCATCACTAAAGGTCTAGATACATATTTTCCTATGAAATATGTCCTGGACTTTATTTATAGGTGTGATAGGAAATCTCTATATGAAGCCTAGAATTTTGTGAACTATGCCTTGTAAACAAATTTACTATAAGAAGTCTTTGAACTGTATCTGTAATAGCTGAAATGTTTCAGAATTTCTAAACCATGGCTCTAGTTTTGGCCAGAACTCATTTTACTGTTGCTGTGGGGAAAACAGAATTCACAAAATGTAGCCAGCACAGACTCTCCTTTATGTGAAGAACTCACCTCTAGAATGAGAAACAGGTCTGTGAGCATATTATTGTCCAATTCTTCCACAATGCACTATTTTGCACTTCTGAATTTTCACTGATTTCAGCAATTGCTTGCACTTTTATATTTAAAAAACACAAAATACAGTCCACTTCATGCAAAGTACATATAAAAAAAAGTAAACACATGAAAGGACTTTCAAAATAGTAAGCCGAGTAGATGATGAGTAGAAGTGCCAAAATAGCTTGATAAAGCCTTCAATCATACTGTACCTTTTCTAGCAGTTTTCAAGTCATACTTGAATTTCTTGCCTTTCAGCACAATGCACACATCTTACTTTTTTTTTTTTTCTCTGAACAACACAATTAGCAGCTGCATTTTAACAAGAAATATTCTGAAAATCTCATTCTCATGTATTTCCAGAGGAAGCTCATTTCCATAGTACTTTAGGTTGGCAGGTAGGAAAGGAGGCATCCCAATATTTTTTAGGAAACAATTCTATCCCCTTCTGTCAATTGTTTTAAAGATGATTGCATCAGCCACTGTATCAGTCATATTCTTCTGGTTTTATTTGACAATTGTATGGCTTGAATTTTTGGTTGTCTTCCCACATATGGCTACTGCCTTTTTATCCAAAATAACAGGGTTCAGATGCATTTTTGATATTTTGGACTGTAAGATTTGAAGGATAGGTCCTCAAATTCCTGTCACTGAGAAGAATTCTAGAAACAAACAAACAAATAAAAAGTAGTTTCTTTGAGGCTGCCGAGTCCAGAAAAAAAAAAAAAAAAAAGGCAAAATTGAAGATGATGCAAGCAGGTTAAGATGTCTGTTTATTCTGTGTTAATAAATAAGCTTTTCCAGGATTGTCTCTTCTTCCTAGATTATATCTGCTTGCTAATATATTCCTAGTGAATACAACAAAACAAATAAGGGCTCATTTATTCATTTTTTAAAAGGCGAAATGTAGAGTGTTCTATATAACTTTTTTTTTCTTTTTATTTTTGCTTAATTTCTTCAACAACAACAAAAGAATACAAAAAGAACATCCTAAAATGTTTAGAGTGTAAATGTTCCTTCATTAAATCTCCTCAGCTACCATGTTCAGAGGAAGGGAACTGGCCTCATCTGGAAAAATGATATTGTAAATACAGTGAAATGAGCCCAGAAAGAGTCTGAAATAGTAATGAGATTGTACTGTTATATCCTGGTACTGTCTGTCTCTGAAGTACACTGTTTGATCATTTTCATTTAAAATTCACATAGAAACCAACATACTACAGGTTGCTTGCATTATCACGACTCCTTAGACTTTGGCCGAGTCTTCAGCGTCTACAAGGATGGAACTCATTTGTCTTCATGGTTCACTGTTAACTTTAGCATGTTTATGTGAGGATGTAAGACTCAATGTGTGCAGTATTAGGACCGATAGTGCTCTATACTTCTAATATTTCTCTGCATTTCTAAGTGATCATTAAATGGCAAGGTCTTGATCCCATGCCATCCATTCAAGTGAAAGTGATGACCCCACTGATCTGATTCCCTGTGGCAGGACACTTACTGAATCCTACTACTACTTCAGAATTCGCCTACTGCTTCTATTTGGGATGACCTAAAAGAATAACTGTCAGAGAAAAAGAAGCAATTTTCCAGTTTTTCTCTTGCAAACGAGTGTCTTTTCTGTAGGTAAGCAGAAAATGTAAAATAACACCAATTTTTCTTCTAATTTACTAGTCAATCTTGTTCAGTTTGGGGAACATTCATTTAGTACATACCATTTAAGACAAAGCAAATCTATGTTTGTCATGCTCCCTTCACACTGTTACATTTTTATTGATTGCATAGTGACAATTAAATTATTGTGCTTTAAGCCACAGTAGGCACATTTATTTCCCCCTCTCCTCCTTCCTCCGCCTCTGCATCTCTCTCTCCCTCCTTTATTTCCCTTTTTTTATACATTTCTTTGATTACTGCTAGATATAAGCATTAGATTGTTCTAAACCTATGCATTTCCTAGCCTGATTGAGTGCACGGCTGCTCCCTGAAGAAGCCATCTGAAGAAGCTGCAGTATATTTCTGAACTTCAAAAATGTCAGTAAACCTTGATCATTTCACCAGTCCGGGAGTACGTTAGAGGGCAAAAAATGTCTTTTATGAGTTTATATAGAAGTTACCCTTCCATCCCATAGACAATCAACACGTCAGTCCATGTGTGGTGTGTCCGTGTGTGTGGCTTGTGCATGTGTGTGTAAGTGCAAGGGCATGATTGAAAACCTGATGAAGTCAACTGGAGCCTTTCAGTTGAATCCATGGACTTCTGATTAGAATTCACATGTACCAGATTTACTGACTAAATAGCTGCAGCTGAAAAACCATCTCTAATGTCTGCAGGTATTATTTAATGGGGAGCTATGAACTGACAGGGAACTACTACTGCAAAATGAGTATGTGAGTATATGAAAGCAAAGGCTTTGTTATTTGAGAAAGATGTACTTTTTTGAGTGATTTTGAGGTTCAAAACGTACTGAGTAAGTTAAGGTAAGTATAAAAACTTAGTGACAAACTTCAAAATTCTACTTTCAGTCCCCTGCTGGTTTCTGCCCTTAAAACTTATGTTTTTCTTGCAGTCTGAGTGAGCAGACCAAGGGTGACTGGCTCTTTGTTCAGAGACAACGATTCCACCTAAGCTGAAGGACACTGGCACTGCTGCACCCGTTTGATGGATAAACAGAGGATTTCACTCTCAGAACTGTTACTCCAGACACATTCCCAGTGATTTTAAGTTCATAGTTTACGATATTCTTCCTTTCTGCAATCATAAAAAATATACAGAACTGTTCTTCAAAGCCTGAGGTCTTTTCAAATTCAAAATGCCACAGTTGTTTATAACTCTTTTAAGTTAGCAGTCTATATTTAGGTGTTTCTAGTCCAACTCAAACATGTCATTACAACAAACCTTTGACCTGTTCCCACCTTGCAGGGAGTGATAATAAATTCAGAGGGAACATCATCATTCTGCATTCCCTGCCCTCCAAAGGAACATTATAAAAATTATTCTATGGTTTAGGGTTATTTTCCACAGAGTATTTGTATGGAAGGATAAAATACCAAATAAAATAATCTTTAAACCATTCAAATAATCCATTAAATTCTCATAGAGGTTAAGAGAGGTTGGATATAAATGAAACATCCAAGTCTCTTGAAAGCTTTGGAATATGCTTTTTTGTACGTGTGTTTGTTTCAAAGTGAAATGTTTCAGATAAATATGTTGCTTCCATTTTGACTTCGAATGAAAAGAAAAAAAAAAAAAGGACATTCTGTTGTGCTTCTTGTAAATTGTCAGACTTAACTTTTACAACCTCAGAAAGAAGTGAACTCTTGGCACAAATAAATTAACAGAGACTGTGATTCTTGGATTATTCAGTGAACAAAGTAGTCTTTTTTTTAAAAAAAAAAAAAGCTTCTGTTTCTTTTTCAACTGCATCTTTTCATTCTCCTTGCATAATAAAGGCAGAGACTGCTGAGCCTATTTTGTGCTATGAGACAGGATCATCAGTGTGACAAAATGTTAAAAGGCACTTGTTTTAACTACTCATAAAAGATACGTCACTGAGCCAGAATGGACAATAATAACCCCATAGTCATGATCTTAGGTTCATTTTTCTCTTATGAAAATGCAACATAATTATACCTAAAGAGAAATCTGTTCCTGGGAGCTTAATTTCTGTTAGAATTTCACAGAGACAGCAGCTCATAACGACTTTGGGTTAAGTACTTTGAGATCCTAGGTAGAACTGTAAACTTTCAGATCTATAGAAGTATATTATTATCATATCAGTCACACAATCTTGTATAAAAAAGCTGCAAAAAAACACCAATGCCAATTATGGAATGAAGGAAAGAGCAAAGCACTGTGCCTGTTCTTGCAGTGAGAAATAAGGTATGTGATTATTTGTCCTATGAACTGTGGTTTAGAGACAGTGGAGGACATTTAGTTCCTGGTGGAAAAGAATGTAACATGACAGCTGTTATTTTTAGTTCTGTTTGAGAATGTTAATTGAAATCTAAACTAGCAATAGGAATGCTAAGCTTTTACAGACTGAGACAAATATAAGATGTAGTGTCAAAGCGAAAAGGCTAGACCCAGCATAACATGCAGGAAGGGAAAGTGACAGTGTATAATTATTATTCCAAAGACGAAAAGAAGAAAAGGCATTTGCTCCATCTGTATTTCTGTAATGAACACTAAGAACACTCCTGAGTGAAGATGAAAAATATCTACAATATTTTTGCTATTGAGGCAGATAAGGGTTTATAATGCATTTATCTCTGCACCCATAGTGTAAAACTTGGAGCAGGGTGCTATTTTCCAGAAATCTGAAGTTAATTCTGGTTCTGCTGTTAGTTTGACATGTGACCTTAGCTAAGCAACTGAAGCCTACATTAGAAAAAAAAAAGTTGTTGCTGAGAAAGCAGTTACCTGACCATAAGTTAAAATAAAAGAAATTCCTTTCTAGACACACATCAATCTAATGCTAGGACAAAGAGGTAAAGAGAGAATCAAAATCACCATGATAGTGAGAAGGAAGCTGCTGAGAGCAGGCTGATGGCTAGAAAATGCTGAATGTAGGCTCAGTAGCTACTTCTGCCTCCTTTTTGAATATTTCATACCTTGGTGTCCACCATTCTCTCCTGATTACTTTATTTCTGCCAGTACTTCCATTATTTTCATTTTAAAGCACCACTAGAAAAAAAAATAGGGCAGTGTAATGGTTGCAACATGTGTAGTTGCCAAACAATTGCAGTGGTCATGAAGAAAGTGTCCTGTTTAACTGTCTTCCACAGCCTTAGGATAGCCAACCTTACATTTTATATCTTATCTTGCATATCTTATCTTGCTTCTTTTTAGTTCTTCAGAGAACCACTAAAATGTAGTTGAGACTAGCAGCTGCTCTCTATTCCTCTTCTTTAAAGTTGTCTATTCTTTAGAAAGGATTGCAAAAAGGCCAGAAAGACAGAAGGAAAATAGGAAAAATACGACTCTTAAGGACCAGTGATGAACAGCATTAATCCAGGAAACAGTAGTCTGGTTTAATTTTTTGAGCCCATTGTTTTATATATCAAACT
>VZSV01000084.1:455089-598412 GCA_013398735.1 Nothocercus julius | reverse complement strand
TCTCCACGGCACCATCAGACTACCACCTCCGCGGGGAATTCGACAAAGTTTGGCCATGGTGTCTCCATTCTGCTCCACTCTTCATTTACTCTTACTAGTGTGTGCCAGGAGGGCTGACTGTGTTGCCAAAGGAATTGTGGAGAAGCAGATTCCGCACATACCAACCATCCTGCCTCTCACCTCAAGCAAGCCCCTGTAGTGCCAGAACTTCCGGTAAGCCCTAGTTTTTCTCTAAGTTCCCCTTTCTCGAGCAATTCTCTCACAGATGCTATATTCTAAACTAAGTCTTCTGTGGTCATAATTAATGCAAAATCATTTAGAAGATGTTACATATTTTCTCAGTTACTGGAAATAACTTATCAGTTTTTAGATAAAATCTAGGTTTTAACAAGTATCTATGGTACACATCTGCCACCTTTATGCTGCATCTGCTTTACCTTGCAGTTTATTTCAGTGGTTGACAAAACTGAGACACACTCTAGTAGTTATCTTTTAAAACATACCAGGGAACATCTCAGCCCTATGGACAGGCAAAAGGAGGGGAAGAATGTTTCTTTGGGAATATTCTACGATCTAGCTGGGTAGTTAAGAAAGGAGAAATTAAAGGGGCACTAATTTCTAGAGCTTCTAAGTGTTTATACTCAGTGGCTTTTAACAGGCTTTTAGATGTCAAAATGGAATACAAGGCATTAAAACCCACAGCACTTTCCACCCAATACACAACTCTCTTCAGTAATTTAATTCTCGGAATTTTTCCCCTCAAAAAAATACAGAATTCATTTCCCAACAGAAAATGTTAATGGGCATAAGTTATCTCTCTCTATTGTTAGAAAATCCGTATGTGTGATACAAGACTGTTCTTGATAGGGATTGCAAGGTGATCCACTTGGGCAAATGATGGTGACTCTTTTGTTGTCATTTTGAAGGGCAGACAAAAATGCCATTTGAGGTTATAAAAAGCTCAGCTTTTGAAATATGCAAAGGGGTTAAATATTTGGACTGTCTCTGTACTACTCTACTTGCCAAGCGAGCACTTTTCTGTTTGGGCATGTAAATAGTAAAACTTTACCAGTTTCTTCAGCTGTCTTTGAGTCTACTCTGACATTGTCTCAGTGGACAGCTGAAGGGCAAGACGGTAGGAAAAAAAACTCTTCTGATGCAGCTTTACAAAATACAGTTTCAAATAATGTTTCTGATTTGAGATTTCATTTGTGGTGAATGGGCAAAAAAAACCACCTGCAGTAATCTGTATGCACTGGAAGGGAAAATAACGATAAGCAGCCAGAACATTAAGCTTCCTGATTCTGCTAATGTCAGCTTTCAGTAGACTACTGCTTTCCAAGAAAACTAACAGGTCTTCCTCTCTATCAGGAGCTATCTAATTATGTAAAGGAAAAGTGATTAACTGATTATGATGAATAAATTAATCTCTGAGGACTTGCATGTATTCAGACACTTCTAATTAGTAGGGTTTTCATGAAGGAACTCAAGGCAGTCCTTCGTTCCTTTTAGTAACGATTAACAGAACAATAAGTAATTTTTGGCAGTCCTTGCAAAATTATTAGAATTAACATGGGAGACCATGATTAAGGATTTTTGAAAAGTATGTCACTGATTGATGATGTGAGACTTGACAAATGCCACAGACCTTCCTGAAAAAGCACCCATATCTAATGATTTTTGCAAGCAGCAATGGAGCAGGTAAGCACAGGAGTTTCCTATCAGCTGTCCCTGGAATGTTAGTACATTTATGAATGTGATTAAATCGTGTGATTGCCTGAAGTGGCACGCTGGGTAGGATATCTTGGGCATCTCTCCGTTCAACTTGCAAATCTTTATGAAATACTGAAACTGATTTGAAATATTTGTAATCTTGCAAAAACCTACAATAAGAAGAGAATTATAAGGACAACACTAATCAAGTAATTATCATGAAAATTTTGGTCAACTTTAGTTTACATGATCCTTCATCAATGCTTGGGTGACATCCAAAATTACAGCAAAATTCAACATTATGTTCAATATTTGATCTGTGTTCTCTTTGTTCTTCTCTGCCTCATTTTGCTGTGGATAAAAAAATTAGCAAATTGTGACTATATATTTACTTATTTTAATAAACAATGAGGAGAGAGCCAAGAACACCTCTTTTCCTCACACATAACTTCCATAGCTCCCTGCCCATATACACATACAAAATTTTTCATTTAAAGGAGGCTAAAAATAATGCAGTCACAGACAACACTGTCAAAGCAAAAGCCAGGCAGAAATGCTAGCAAGTGAGAAAGCACATCTATTTCAAGTTACATCTTCTTTTCCACAGTCAGCAGGACTGCAGTTAATCCTTCTGTTTTCTCTATAATAGCCATTTTTACTGTACCAACCATGATGTCAGAAAGAGGATTATGACTTCAAGTGGGGAGTAAACAGTGGGAGTAGCTGAATTCTTCTAAAACAAAGACCTTGTTCTCATGCAAATGTCTTTAGTTACGAACCAGAAGAAAACATTATATGCAAAGGGATTTGTTTCTAAAGAGATTATTTTTTCAAAGTTTCCTGTGAGGCAAGAGCTGCTTTACAAAGTATAGCAGGATATTACAACTCTGTAGTAGTGGGTGGCATTGTTTCCATATCCATTGCTGAAAATCTATAGTCCAGACGGAAATTAGACTTGCACAAATGAGTAGTGCTGAATAAATGGTCAACACATAGAGCCCCTCTACTTGGAGGTGAAATGTTTTTGTTCAGAGCTTTTAAGTATTTGTTATTTTCCAGAATAAATTTCTCTTTGCGTTGAAATTGCTCATACATATTCCTAAATTGAAGGCGATTGTGTGTGCTTTCATGGGTATGTATATGTAAATGTTGGCAAAATTTGTATTCACCCATTTATAAATTTATTGAAGCAGGATGAAGTAGTGTTCTCATTTGCTGTCATTTTGCAGGCACTTAATTTGCACTCTAATGCCTCAAAAATATCTTCACTTGAAATCTAACTGGCATGAATACAGCTAGAAAACAATGCACTAAGCAAAAAAAAAAAAGCTCTGAACATTTAAGTACATAATGATAAAACAATGTTAACAAGGAAATTGTAGTATTTCCCCAAATTAGGCATGTTGCAAATATATATCTATAAATGGCTCGGTTTTAATTATTGCTTTACAAGAATATTCTTCCTATTTAATTATAACAGACGAGAAATGTATTTAATACAAACATGCAGCTTTTATTTACAATAACATAACCCTTTACCTTTCTCTGATCTAACTGTAATAATTGGAAAGCATCTTTGTATCAGTTAAGTAGGATATGGGGCTCCTTAACATAATGTAGCATATCAGTAACTCAGGCTCCAGAACTGGCCTTTATAGATCATCTTAACATTAAGCGAAAACAAAAGCTCTTCGAAGAAAAACAACTTTCACTCCTTCTCAGCTTCAACACTGCATTTTGAAGAGCTCTGAGGCTTGGAAAGTGACATCTCCTTTAAGCCACTGATTGCACTGATTTCCAAAAACATCAGATGAGACATTTAAGGCTGAAGAAAAATGCAAATAAATACTAAGGTAATGTCTATAGCAACATTGATATGCTGAACAAGAGGCTGCCTTCACCCTTGTGATGACATCAGAAAGTTTACTGGGCAAGCTGTGTGGGAAATGATGGAGTTCTTCAAGATTCTGCTTTTATTTTAGTACTTGTATAGCCAGAAGACCAAAAAATGAACAACAACTTTCTGCAGAACTCTGAACTTAAAACCTGTCCTTGCTTTTGTAAGACCTGTACCTAACTTCAGTGGAAACTGGAATTGAAAAGACTTAGAGTTTAATCCATGATTTTAAAATTGAGAATTTACTTAAAATCTGAAGTTTAGACAAAAAAAAAAACCTCTTCCTGAGGCAAAACTGCTTGAGTAACGTGACAGGTGCATATACAAAATATACATACCTGAGTGAGAAATGTCAATCCGCTTTAGCATGGGACCTACTTCTTATCACTCCTTCATGAGTTTTCAGTATTTTGTTCTAGAATAAAAAGGATGATTTGGAGACAAAAAAGGTATGGTTTAAGATTATAGTTAAACTTCATTTTCCTCCACTGATAGAAAATCACTACATCATTTGCAATGAGAGTAAATGGAGCATTTCCATCAGCAATAAATATCCCTATGTTCGTTGCTGAAAAGCTATGAAAAGTCCATTTAATGCTATGCTGAAATTCATGTTCTTTCACCAAGAACTATCATTCTGAATACATAAGCTAGTTCACAAAAATAGGTGTCCTACACTCAGTATTGAGAAGGTGTATTCTTCGTCAATATCTCTGAGTAAAAGAGCAAAACAGAATGCCAACATTGCATTTCTCATCAGGTATTGAAAATAGACATTTTAATGGGATGGCACTCAGCAGAACTCAATTTTTTTTTTTTTTTTTAGCTTTGAATTGCCACCCTATAATTCAATACTATTAGCCTCCACCTCTTTCATTTTATCATCCACAGGTGAATACATTTGTTGAAAACATGATTTCTAGATGCTTTATGCAAGTTAAAACTGTCAAAAATACAAAGGAAGAGAGAAATATATGACAGTGATGCAAGTGAAAGGACATTTGTAAAAGTGATTTATACTTCTAGTAAATAACAAAGGAGTCCTACCTAAAGGGCAAATCCTGCAGTCTTAAAGAAAAGAAAGGCTTTTTGTATGTATTACCAGTTTTGTCTAACTCCTAAAGCCCTGATTCAGCAATGAGATTAAGCATATGCCTAAATTTTAACATAACAATAGTCTCTCTCTTCTTTGGGAGAACTTGTCTTAAGGTACACATAGCTTAAAATACTACTAAGTCCAAAAATAGATGAACATATCTGTTTTAAAATTATTTGCCAGGTTCTATCTATTTTTAGGAAGGGTTAGATAATGTAAGCTCACTGTTAGCAACAATAAAAAGCAACTAATCCACTGAACACTAAGAGTAACCAACTGAACACAACACAAAACCAATCAAATGGGTCATCCTTCTCTAATATGTACAGTTACTATGGAATGATTTCTACCAAAGAAATGATTTGAAGTTTGTTAAAATAATATGAGTACACCTAGGTCAGTAACTAACATAATAGTTATCATCAAATGCTGAACATGGTTTTGATGATCAAGTATAACAACCTTGTACTGACATGGCTTAAATCAAGTATCCACGTCATGTCAAAGATTATGTGAAATTTAAACAAACACTGTTATCACACTGGAGTTCTTGATTATTAGTATTGATGTTTCTGAATGATCTATTCATAGACAACACAAAACATTAGTCCAGAACATTAGAGAAAAACCAAAACATTAGAGAAAAAGGTAAAAACAATGATGAGAACACACTGAAGGGAATCCATAAGGCAAAAGATGAAGTATTAAAGGGCTAAACAGTCATTCAGTTGATTTAATTTCTTCCAGGCTGTAAGTGTATGTGTTCATTTACATACACAAGTACTCATACATATTCAAGCACATATCCTCCTTATTTATTTATTTATTTATTTATTGATAAAATACTTATTAAGGTTATTTTTGTACCAAATTCCAATCCTGGAAATAGGTTCTATAACTGTGTTTTGCTAATATTTAGAGAATAACTTTAAGAAAGGGCAATAAATGCTCACAACAGGTAGCACATTATTGAAGTGTTTGTGACTTGATGTTCAGCTAGTGAAGGTACAGTACAATGGATTATTGATGGACACACATGTGAGAACCACGGGAGTGCCAAGAGAACTCATTGTTATCAGCACTGCATAATATAATGCTGAATGAATTAACTATGGTGATTGCTTAAAATGTACCTTTTTGTGTAATAGCCCTAATTATCAGCAACCCTTTACAACGAGTGGATAATCGTTTTTAATTCCTGCAGCATTCATTGTAGTAACATTAATCATGATGAGCTCATTTGGTTTTAATGTGAATATAATATGTGATACCACAGGAATTCCATTGAAAGTGAGCAGTAAATAATGCCCATTTACTATAGAGCGTTACCACGAATCCTGCTCAGACACAATGAACACTGGCTGGTATAAAGCCCAGGGTACTGCCTCACTGTTCAGCTGTCTTTGGAAATACCTACTCAATTTTCCACCTCCTACCAACTAAGCAGTACTGAAGAACAAACTGAAGCATCCAGAGCTCCCTCCTGTAATGACTAAATAAGGGTATTGATACAGCTGGGGTGATCTGAGGAGTTACAGTTCTCTGTAAGTTTAATCAGCTGTGACTCAGTAAAAATCATCAGCCCTGTATGTGCGTAGTCTGTGTCTGTCTCCATTAATTTCCACTTGTAATGTGTCTAGGCAGAAATCCTCACTGACAGGTAAACTGAGTCAATAGCTTCTAAGTGAATCTCTTGTAATGAATCATGTAATTACTGGGTATTTGGCTTATTGTTTTCTAAGCCATCATATCCATGAGGAGACGGATATTTGCTAAACAGAATGCATTATTTATAGTTGTTCAATACAATTTTACAAATTCCTTAATTCTGTGGATTTAAAAAAAATGACAATTGATTAATGACTTTATCCATTGCCTGTGGTAATTTGTGATTGAATTGGTGAGTTTCTTTGCTTAAAGTATTAGATTAGATATGCTCCTGCATGATGTCCTAAAAAACAAGTGGTGCATCTTTCTGCACTGATAAGACTTCTCTGAGGTACAACTAACTTCTGGTTTGTATTCACCTGGGAATTGAGGAAGAATTTGTTGTTGATCTGTGCTATCTGTACTAAGTAGTATATTGGGAGGATTCACATTGCCATATGTACTCTTGGGTGCAATAAGTACAGGGACTCATTTCTTGTGGCTCCTGGGCACATAAAGTTCCAGTCACAGTTTAGTTATGGATAAGCATGCAAACAGTCAGGCTCAGATACAGACCCGTGGAAGGTGTTTTGGATGATTGCGTTCATGCATGGATTAAAAACAGGCTTGCATGAGCATTCAGGAAATTCAACTCATTTTTTGCCAGTCCTATGAGAAGTGAAATCCAAAGCTCCATTTCTGAAAGTCATAAGTTAGACCTTGCAAATTTTCTGAAGTAACAGTCCTGAGTCAGACTTTTTTTGAGCTGTGTCAGTAAACATCATTTTACACCACCTTTACTTTCTTCTATTTATTTATTTTTCAATCTGTTTCTGGTGAGTAGGCCACACACCTGTAGAGCTGTGACAATTTATTCTGAGGATGTGATACCTGATAGGTTTAGAGGCTTTACAAAAATCTATAGAGCCATATTGTTTATTCATTTATAAATGTCTTGTGATAGCGGTAATGAGTTTAGAGGTTTCTGCAACTGCTTTTTCATGATGAGACACTTCTGCAATGTTTGCAAATACTTTGATACGAAAATTCAACAAGTAAACCGTTCTCAGTTTCCTTATCTATACTATGTTATCTTTTAAGGAATTTAGGAACAGGATTTTCTTCCCATTATAAACTCATACAATGCTGAATACTTCATAATTTTAAAAATGAAACTATCAAGGAGAAACTATCTATTTAAGAGCTTTACTGTTCTCTTGGCTTCTATGCATAAGACAGAATGAAAGTTCATGGTGTTTAGTGCCTGTTTAAGGAATTGTGTTATCAGGGTATGCAGCAGTGTCATAGCATTACCCGTTCGGTTAGGTCTGGCAGACGTTCAGCACTAACCTGGGGCTACAAGTTTCAGGTCAAGCGTCTGCAGCTCAGATAATGGTCAAAAGTCCAAGTTACCTTGTGAACAATGCACATGCACAAGGGCTCTCCACAGCAGCTATAAGCCTCTCTGAGCTCTGTCTGACTGTCCAGATAATTCAGTTTGGAGAATGTTTGATTAAAATAAAATACTGCCTTACAATTCCCCTATACGAAGTTTACTCGAATTGTGCTTTTTGATATAAATCATCTCTTAAGCTAGTCCAGTAGCCAGGGACCTTTTCATGGACAGCACTACTGCACAAGAATGTGCTATTAATAAATACTATTATATTTATATTAATTTATAGTTATATTAATAAAGCAAGTTTTGTTTTCTATATATCTTTGAAAATTATATTGCTAAAACACAACACACAGCAGTACCTTTCAAAGGAGACCTGTACACTCAATTTCTTTGGTTAGTTCTATGAATTGAATTTCAAGAACTATTACAAAGAACCCCAACATTCATTTTCCCCACAGAAAGATGCATTGACATTTAAGTAAATCTATTACCATCACCACCCCAACAATATAGGCCAGAAATTAATTAACCACTTTCACAGAATAGAACCATAATCCATAGCAACACTGTAACCCTTGATAAAGTCACTCACTTTTTTTTTTTTTTCCAGAAAAAGCTAGTGATGTGTCAAATTGTAGAATGCAAAATAATAATAACAAAAACGTTTGATGAAAATACAGTCTAGAAACAGGAAATAAAATTAGAGGTGACATATTATTATCAGCCATGAGGTCTTCTTCAGGCTGTAATGAGAAAAAAAACAGCTATTCTGCTTTTGCTATCATAACAGGCCTCTGTTTGTTATGGAATTCAAAAATAATTATCACCTTAGGGCTGCATGGAGCAGTATAAATTAAATGTGGGTAACTATGATCTCTGCTTTTTTTGGGCAACTTGCAGCTTGCCGCCCAAAAGGAAGCTCATGGTCAAACAAATTCACATTAGACAGTCTAGCTTTTAAGTTCAATAAAACCTATCTTTAAAAAGATTTTTAAGAAACCTAGTGCCATTAAAACCCCTGGTAAATGAACCATATTAGCATTTGATTATTTGAATTTGAACTGCTGCTTAACTTAGTGCACACTAAAAGCTAACACTTCTCTCTCTTTTTCTTTTTTTTTTGTCACCAATTGTAATCAAATTAGGACTGTAGTGTTCAATTATGCTTGTCCAGGATTTGAGCTCTTGAGTCTATTGTGAAGACTTACTGCTGAGTGTAAAATGTGAGATAAGTTGCAAATGTTTAGACATGATGACAACTCACAGGTCTGATTGATTAATACAGAAGGATAAATAGAAGGTGTTTCTAAAGATTTTTTGGACAGCAGCCCAAAGGACCTTTCAGGAATGTTCTGAGAAATTTCTTAGTGAGTAAATTGCTAAATTAGAATATTTTTTCTAATACTTAAAGGAGACAGGGAAAATCTATTTAAACAATTCAGCTAATATTTTGTGAATTTTTTTTTTCACGATATATACTGAAATGATCTAACTGAGGTGTACTATAGTTGACAGCAGCACGAAGTGCAGAAATTTGCTCACTTTCAAACGACAGAGATTCACTGATGTTGAGAGGGAACAAATATAATGTTATTCTTTGATCATGCCCAGTTTCCTAAGGTTTCATTATTTATTCTTCTTATTTATATGACATTTTATTGCATTTTTAAATCAGTCTAAACTTGTCTTATCTAATGCAAGTTACATTTGGTATCTCACTGAAATTACTCTCAAATTTTGATTTATATCTAAATGTCCATGAGTATGACATAAGTCCTCAAGTTTTGATCTTATTCTTATTGAAATCAATAGTAGAACTGCGAAGGACATAAAAAGAACAGGATTGTATATTACGAATTTGTCAGTTATATTCCTTTAAAAGAGAAGCTCGAAGTAACTAGTTATGACATTAGCACTATAGAAAATGTTTCGAAGCAATAGTACAGATGCGTGGGTCAAAGCAGCAGGTCATGGAAATGTAACATTTCTGGAAATAAAATTACTGCTCTAAGAAGACCTGTAGGAAAGATAAGGCTCCAGGTAGGCACCTTATAAGATCAGTCTCTGTAAGTCCATCAGCAATCTAAAGGAAGGAGTAATTATGCATACATTCAGATCTGATGTGAAAAAAAAAATCAAAGCACTATCGAGAAAGTTAATCATGCCTTCATACTAAATCTGTCATGAGCCCAAGAGTACGTTATTAACCTCCATGGTTGTTACCAACAGGGACTGAATCAGTCACCTCCAGAACTAAAACAGCCCAAGTTGCAACAGCTTTAGCATAAGAGCCATGTTTCTGCAGTTGGGGATTGGAATTTCAGTTGGCAGTGGATGAAGAACTGTTCACATGCAGACGTGAATCCAGCTTAGATTTAGAATGGGGCCTTATTTTGATATTGACAGAATACAGTGAGTTATTCTGAGACTGAAAGCTATCTGAATTTTTCGTCTCCTCTGAAGCAGATTGAAAAAGCTTACAAATACAGAACCAAACTGTTTGAGGAAGTCTGATATCAATGAATTCAGATGCCATACTCCTGGAAAATATCCTAGAACAATTTTAGAAAGATAAATAAGATCTGAGTCTACAGATTTAAATCCAAAGCACCCCAGAGTTTGGAATCTATTTTTTGCTCTTTTTCCAAAACACTCTCTGTCTAGAATAGAAATACTAGTCATTTGTATCGTATATCTCTCTGTCAATTCTCATGTGTAGACTACTAAAATTTTTTGCCTTTCTGCCCAGGATTTCGTATACATGTCCTCTGGATCAAGCGCATAGATAGGAAAAAACATGTTTTTATCACCTCTGTCACCATGTTCTCATCATCTAGTATCTCAATTACTAAAAAGGATTTTTTTTTTAATTCCTTTCATATCACCATAATGCATCATCTGCCATTTTGACCAATCATTTCTTTTTCTGAATGCTTTCAGTTGTTCTTTGTCTGTTGTGTCAGACATGATCCGTTCATCTTGCTCTTCCAGGCCTTTCATAACTCACAGTCAGCCTGCCCCGGGCACACATCTACAGTGGGCAGCAACAGAGCTCTTCTCCCTTCTCATTATAATTATACTAGTGAAATCTGTGTTTATCATGAAATGCGTAGGCGTGAAACTTCATTGCTCTTCCACTCTGGCTCATCACTCTGCCAATCTGTAAAGTACAAATTATCACTTAATGATGGGCTAGTAAGCTTCAATCTACTTTCAGTAAGAATTGGCCAGTCATGTAAGCCTTTACAAAAAAAAAAAAAAAAAAAAGAGGTAATTCAAAAAAAACCCCAAACAAACAAACAAAAACCCTACTGTTTTGCAATGTTGCTAATTGTGTTTGGTGGAGACTAGGTAAACACCTTTTAAGGCATCATTTCCTTTTCACATAGCAGGGTAATCCTTCTTTAAAACTATTTTCAATCTCCAGTTCTCTAAGTGAAGGGTGGAGTTTTGGCTTGGGTGACAAACATAGTAATTGTAGATAAACAAAGAAAGGTTGATATGAAATCACCTTCTAGAGAGCTCCCAACAAGAAGAGTGGACAAAAAGAATTAAATTTGAATTATTCTATTCAAAACTTTTTTTTTTTAATGTATTTGGGTTTTTTTTTTCCATTTTTAGCTGACTTTTCAATTTCAACAAAAATGCTGTTAAAAAAACAGTTTTAAATGGTTTACTTTATAAAAACAAATGATTCCACTACTTTCTATCCTCACCCATGTTTTAATTGGCAGAAACTATTCAAGTCAACCCAGAAATGTGGTTTTCCGGGAAATATCATGCTTGGTGAAGAAAAGTCATCTGGCTATCACCTTGTTTGTTGCCTTGCAGGAAACACAGCCTATAATAGTGATGAAATTAGATGTTCTTTACCCTTTCTCTCTGTTATCAACCTGTTATTTCTCAAAAGCAAAATCATTTCTCCTATTATCTCACGTTATAGTGGAGTCAGGTCAGGACTGAAACTCCTAAATGTTATCATAATGCCAACTATAAGAAATAAAATAAGATGATAAAGTAATAATTGCTAACTGTTATAATAATAGGAAGAAATGTGTTTTGTAATTATAGACATATGAGTTGTATAGTCATGCAGGGGGATTATTATTTCAAAAATCATTTTTCAATATTTGAAAGTCAGTATTTGAAATAATATTTCAAACATCAGTTTGGACAACTGGCTGGAAAACATGGTTGCCAACTTAAGAGTCAACTTAAGGCTGCTGGGTTTTCAAATTTCAAAATAAAGTTTCTTTAAAAATTCTTTCATGTGTGCACATGTTTAGATGTACACAATGTTTTCTTTTTAAATATGGTCTAATGCTAACTTTGGAGTCTCAGTTTATGAATCTCTGGGAAATAATTTTAACAGGCAGACATTTATCTGACTCCTTCTTCATTTTGGACTTATTAAAGACAACTACCTTAAGAGTAAACATTAAGCTCCCTTGTAGCTTGGATTATCCATAATCATGGCAGATGCCATTAGCTTCCAGAAGCAAAAATCATGATGGTGTCAGAAAAATAGATCTTAAAAGATTCAAACATAGTGCAAGCTCTGACACATCAGGGACATAGTTTCCGAAAACGTTTTCCAATACTTTTAAGTATCTTCTTAAAATACATGGAGGAAAAAAAAAAGAAAAAAAAAGCCAGTCAGAATCAAAAGAAAAAAAGATCTAAAATATTCTGCTTATGAGTGACACATAATTAGTTTATGTGATTTATTACTGGATAGATTCTACTCATTCTGTAGATTTTGTGAATTAGATATCTCTGTAACTGCAAGAACTTTAACATTCATATATCTCTTTATATAAAACTACAGTACAAAATATGTTCGCTTTCCTTACAGTTGTAGAAATATCTGCCATTGACAGCAACCACTATGTGGGAGAACACTAAACTCCACAAATTCTTTGTCTCATCATGGAATTTATTAGCTGACTACCATATGCAGTTTCACATGTAGTTGATATATGCTTAGAACAGTTACTAAGATATTGTTATTTTCATATTGGTGTAGAAGAATCATTTCTGTGATCTCTCTAGGGCATGCTTTCTTTAAAAAAAAAAAAAAAAAAGTCTACTGAGTCACAATGAATGTCAAATACTTCAAAAACTAAAAGAGAGTGTTTGGTGAAAAACTTTCAGCCTTTCAGTTTTCAAATGCAGCACTCAAAGGGAGACTTTCTACTGCACTCTATCATTACCCCTTCAGCCCCTCTGACATTTTGACGTATCATCATTTCCATGATCTCAAGCATATATATATTGATTTTTCAATCATTCTCTATTAAACCTAACAAAAGAAATTTAATGATCCAATTGAATCAATCCAGGGGAAATAACTGCTAGTTTCAATGCTATTAAAAGATTCATGCTACTCTTTTTCTTTTTTGTTGTTTTCTCAACTGAAAAAAAAATAAAAGTGGTTCATTCCCTGAGAAATCACAAATCTTTTTTTTGAGTGAGGGGATATTAAAGGACTAGCAAGGAGTGAAATTACTGTAATCACAATGACTCAGGATTCCTGGTAGGGCCTGGGAAGAGGGCATGGCTGAGGATATCTGTATGTACTATTCTCTAAAGGCCATTTGAGATTTCCATGTGTCAGCTCAGGTCTGCTGATGTCTTACGGTGTTTGTTTGACTTGTTTTTGATCAGTGTAGAGGAGAAGCAGGACCACAGCTTACCTCCCTTTAGGAAAACTGCTCCGGTGTGCAGTACTAAACTCACAGTGCATTTGAGTAGTGGTGACTGATTTTAACACTATGGCACATATAGATGTTTCCTGTGCACAGAACCAGCTGGTTTCTAACACGGATATCTGTTAAGAACTTCTTATGCATTGCCTCTATATAGTTAACCTCTGAATGTGTTGTCCTTTAGCATATTTCCAGAAGATAAGAATTAATATAAAATTTGAAGCATCTGTATTATATAAAAACATTAAGAAAGTCATTATGTCAACTCTGTGGGGATGAAAGCGGTATATTCTGGAACTCATACTGGAAGATTATTAGTCCTGTTGGTTCCCAATGAAAATTTCCTCTTCTATCAGCAGAAACATTTCTCCCATTCTAGAACAGAGATTCCAAGTTCAGGCATTTTGCAAAAGCTGGATGAGCAGATGTTAAGGGTTGGCAGAGCAGTTCCAGGGAATACATAGTGACTGATAGAAAATCTGTTATTAGCTCTTTAAGGACTGAAATTGGAAGATTTTTCAGTCCATGCTAGGAACAAGACCTATATAAAAATGATCTTTTCCACAATGTAAAACAAAACAAAGAAACAACAAAAACATGTGTAAAGAGAGGTCCTCTGTTCACTAAAGAAACCTCTATGAAGTAAGTGGCCAGTTAGGTAAGGTCAAGAATGAGAAGAAGACTGTGAGCATTTTCATACTGATTTTTTTTTCAACCCCAGACACATAGTGAAGTTTAAATTCATCTTGCATGTACTCTGGACAAAATCACTGGTGTCATGCAAGAGGTAGGTCGTGGAGTGTCAAGCACTGAAAGCCTGGGCACACACAGAACACAGTTTGGCTTGGCCCACTTGCTAGTCCAGTTGTTCAGGCAATCTGACCAACATCAGACAGATGAGTCAACTGCAAATCTTTTGAAAGACTGCATCATGCACAGAAAAGGCAGACAGGCCTTGCAGACAATTAGAGCTTGGCTTGCCTTTGTAATTGAGGGTTCTCTCCATCCTAAAACAGAGATGGCAAACAGTGGATCCATGATCATGCCCAGCCTTAGATACTTTCCTCTGGCCATCTCTAAGATAACATATAAATGCAGTCTATCTGCTCCAGCAACAAATCTGATTCTAACAAATTAAAATAAAATATTCCTGAGCCAAAGAATGTACCTGAAACTAAAGGAATACTTTGTAGATTTTTGCAGATCTGCATTAACTACAAGTAGCTGCAGAAGACTGCAGCTTTACAGTCCTTTGACATTGCCTGGTCAAGCCTACTGAAAGGTTTAGTTATCTTGGGGGGATCATTGTGCTAATGTGGCTGAACTCCTTCAGGATCTAAGACAGTACCAAAATCAGGCATGTCAGATTCAAAACAACTCCAACAATCAATGAAAGAATGAAAAGAAAAGGATTTTAATACCCAGAAAAAAGGGCATGCCATTTGGGGATTTTGGAACTAAAGAAAAGATTAGTTGGGCCTAAAGGACTAGTGAAAAAAAATCTGTATTTGGAAAAAGACCTAGGAAAGAAGGCAGGCTCTTGCTTCTTTCTCAGACCTTCTCGAAACACTGAGTCATGCAGTTGTAAGGGTATGAGCTCTCATCCACAGATGCCTAGGGAGACAGTCAAGAAAATAAAAGGTCCACTTCTATTTTAATGTTCGGAATAAGATGGCATAAATACTTGCCAGTTTACAAGAACTACCTTTTCTAAACTTATTTTGTATATTTTTGCAATACACTGAGTTATTTCAGAAGCTAGCTGGATGCTATTTTGCTCATGGAAGCAGTCACATTCTTTTATTATATCAAACAATTTATTATATCAATCACAGTTCTCAATATATTCATAATTTCTGTATGTTTCATACAAATCAAGTCTAAAATAATCAGCAGCCTGCCGTGCAATGATTGCAATTAGAGTTGCGCACATCTTGTCCATTTCAGTTATAGAGTTTTCACAAGAATACTTTATTTTGAAAATATTTTTCAACTGGTTCACAGTTCTAGTCTGTGGGCCAATGTAAAAACGAAACCACCATATAATTTTTCACAACATAATGAAGACTCAACATGCATGGATTTGTTAGTTATCACCTCTGAATATTTTAGCATTATTTTGTGATTTACTCGTTTAAGGTGTATTTTTTTTTTTTTTTTTTTTGGGGGGGGAAGAACTTCTTTGCCATGAGAATTCATGAGAATTACTAAGTACTTACTAAGTAAATTACTAAGTACTTAGTAATTCTCATGGTATTGATGGCATTGCATTGCAATGATCTATGAATCAAGCTCTTTTTAGCTCACCAAGTTTAGTTTGCTTGTTTACACTTTAAAACAGTTCTAAAATTTTGGAAATAAAAGTAATTAATATAATAATATTATTTCTCTGCTACTTTGTGCTTTCTGCTCATCTGTAATCTGTAAACAATGTCCTTAGCACATGAATCATGACATTTACAAATCAGCAAAGTAGGATTTTTTTATTTACAGAACAGATAACAGAACAAATGAGGCTACAAAACTTTCCCCTTTGCTCACTTCAGCTTTTGTCTGAATTAAACATAATGGTGCCTCTGAGATGCTCCTATAGCTGGCAGATGCCAAGGTCTATACATGATAAGATGTTTATATCATGGAGAAAAACAAAGCTCTATCATACAGAGATTAAGCAGCTCCACAGCTGGACTAGCCAGGCCTGTCTGAAAGCAGAACAATAGACACCTCCGAACCACCATGACATTAAGTTGACAGCCTTTATCTGCCATTGTTACTTAAAACATGGGAAAAGTGTCTCTTTAAAACATTTCCAAAAGATACCGGATATGCTGCAATTCCCAGCCTACCATTTGTTTGTAAGACAAAACTGAAACAAGCTATAGTTCTGGACTACTTAGTTATACACCAGTGACCAGAGAATTGCATACATGTCTACTCACCCACTGTGTTCCCTGAAGCATGTCCTCTAACTATTATCTAGGATTTGGTCAATGAATCTTTCCCACCCCTAAAATAAAGGGAAATTCTAAATAGGCAATGTTTCAATTTAATATTGTTCCTTTCTCCACTGTGTAAAGAATAATATTTTTTTAAGTATAACTACAATGGGGTCATTCAACACATTAAGGAATGACAGACTGTGAAGATTTTCCACTCTTCAAGCAAATATATATATACCTTGTTTTCTAGGATAAAAATAAAACTGTTACTTCTCAGTGTTTGCAATCTCTGAAAAAACAATTTTCTGCCTGGTAGGAATGAAAGTTTAATGCTGCAGATGGTATAGGTGTATTATTCTAAATCGTAATATGTTTCAGAATTCTGCAGTTTTTTGTAGCAAAAAACATTGTTTTGTTGTTTTTTTAATAAAAAGGATGGTGAATAAAAGATTTCAATTAATTCCTGTTTATTACTCTAAGAAAATAAGGTTTATGATTCAAACTGCTCAGATTTTAAATGGGAATCCTTGGAATTATTGATGTTACTGTAAGTCAGACATGTATGTATCTGCATATAGGTAATATACATCCATCTATGCATAGAAGATGTTCAGTATTAGTTTTACAGCACATCCATATTTCAAGGCAATATGTTTTTAAACTGTAATGAACTGAAAAATAAATAAATAAGGGAGCCTTCAAATAGAATTTACAGTAACAAAACACATTTCAAGAAGGCATGTTCCACGTAGTGAAAGCAAAAATATAGGAACATTCTTTTGTTATTCGTTTGTTTCTTTTGAAATACTAGCTTTACTTTGTCTCTTTTATTTTGCATGATAATAAAATGTGAGAGCAATCATGGTACTGGGAGTGCAATTAAACTTCAGCACAAAAGAAGCTGGAGTCTCAGAATAAAACTGAGGTGCTGAAGTAGCACTGTAGATTTCAGATGAAAGGATAATTGTGTGGACCTAATATCACTCTAAATTGTAAGCACACGGATTTGGAGTGACTTGTCTTTGGAACTTCTGTGCAAGAACACTTATAGGACAAATACAAGCATGTTTTAAAATGTCTTTAAATTGTTGTGGCAGGTGTTTGTCTTATGATAGTACCTGTGAGTCCCCTTCAAACACCATAATTCTAGTATAATTACACAATTAAGAAGAAAAAAAGGAGTCGATTTTCCAAAACACTTAGAATCAATCCAAGCACGTAGTGAAAGAAATTAGATGGAGAAAGGCAGGTATGTGAAAAAGGGCAAGGAAATAATATGATCTGCTATAGATGCCCACATAGCAGCAACAGCTTACTGGTAGTCGTATGTTTGCACGCAGAGAGCTTCCAGCAGAAATACGATATCACTCTGAGGATGTTTAGAAGCAGTTCTTCTCATACAACCCATTGAAGGATCCTGCTGTGATTCCTTGGATGGGTAAGCAGAGTTCAGTTCACCCTAAATCCTCGGGACTAGTTTGCTCATACTGCACAAAACTGGATTTTTACCCTTGTGGATTGGTTCTTTCCATTTTCCCCACCCTCCTTACTCGGGCATGTCCCAGTATATGATAAATTAGGAAGAATGCTGGATGAGTTGGGATTGAATTTGAACATTTCTACTTAATATGGTTTAGCATACAGTACAAGCAAAAAGTGGCCATAATATAATCTTTTCCAAATGATCATTTAATTTACAGAATACCTTAAGCCTGGTTAAAACAATTTTTTATCAAATTATGAACTAACTCCTCCCTATTTGGTAGTGGACATTTCAAAGCCAAAATTGTCCTGGCAGTGGATATTTAATACTTAAGTTTGCATCTGATAAACATATAATTCCCATTACAAACCTTGAGAATAGTAATTCTACTGGCTGATTTATGTTTTTTATTACCAATATAATATGGTTATCAGTGGCTGTATCATGAATGTTTTGGGGACTCTTGAAAGAGTTTCATCTTTACACCATCTCTCTCTAATCAGTTAATTTCAATCATAGTGTTTTCATTATTATGAGAAAAACACTTTTTCTGGAGTCTCATTCTGTAAGCCAAATTTAATATGTTAGGAGTCTCCCACAATGTTCGATTAAGAACTACAAAGAATATCCACAAGTTTATCTATCATATAACTGTATTGAAATTAGACATTTTCTTACTTTGCTGAGAAATAACACTTCCTACTCAAGCAATAAGAGGTCAATGTACAACATTGTTCAAAATATAGCAACCACAATTCAGCCAAGAATTTGGAATATGCTTCTTTTAAGGAAATGAGTTACACTCTACTCTCAAGAAAGCATTTAAGCACCCCTGACATATTTTAAGCACATGGTTTTACTTTGTCCCGCTTATTTAACATTAATCACATACTCACTGCTTTGTTGAATGGGGATGGGATTACACATATGCTTAAAGTTAAGCATTTGATTAAGTGTTTTGCTACACTTTGCACTGTGCACTGTAGCACATCTAGAAGAAGCTTTAGCAAATTCAGAAAGGCTGATTCTGCAGTGTAACTGCCATTTTACCTTGAGATCAACAGAGTTCGTCTAATTTAGACTATTGTAAATAAAAGTGATATTGGGCCTCCGTGTGAGGCGAACCCATCAAGTCTGCTTTACATCAACATCATCCCCACCACCATCATCATCATCATCATCACCATCATGAATTTATAAAGTGAATAAATGGGACAGGTCACATTTTGGAAATGTATTATCTAAAATGACTTCAATTTTTGTTATGGTTATTTGTTACCCAAACAACACACAATATTTCAGTCCTTATTTAAAATTACTACTACTAATATATCTTGCTACAGCTACATTAGCCTGGTAGATTTGCACTCAGTATGCCTCTTTTCCCGACTGACAGTCACTGCATTCCACCCTGATACTATATTTTTTCATTTGCTTTATTTTTAATGACTTATATATACATTCTGTATTGTTTTAACATAAAAATTCAGTTCTTCATAAACTAAAAGATTATTTCCTGGACCCACAGGCAAGTTATCATGCCCTCAGATGATCATTATCTCTCATCTTAGGTGCACAACCTTTCAGCAACACCCTGAGCAAAGAGCAGGTTTGGGTTTGTGCCTCCACCAGCATCTCAGCAGCATTTTGGAAGGGTTTTGGTTGGTTGGTTATGATTTTTTCTTTACTTATTCAAACTTTCACTTCTGACTTCATTGCACTGTAGTTGCTGAGCTGTCTTAGGAAAAACAAAAAAAAAAAAAAAAAAAAGAGAAGAAAAAGAAAGAGGAAGGAACAGAGAGTTCCTTGTTCAGTTTGTCCATGATTCACAGTACTTCATCTCTAGAGTAAATAATCATGTTTGTGCCAACGTCAGGATGCTTACCAGACTCAGACTGACAATTTTACTTTTCCATAGTTAGTATAGTACTGTACTTATATAGTAACTCATATAACAGTATAGTAACTGGAGAGTTAAAAAAAGGCACAGAAACAGAATAGTGACCAACAACTCTCCTTTGATGCCCTTAAATAGATATTCTAATGTTTTTAACCAAACTGTTATGTTATGAATTTAAAACAACAACAAGCCCAAGAGAGGGACATCAAAACAAAAGGGTCTTTCTGCCTTTAGTGTGATATTATCCCCTTTAGAAATTCATGTATGCCACTTTATGGTCAGGAAAGCTCAGCTTAAAATCAGCATCTGCTTATCAATGAGGTTTTGCTCTTTATGCAATATTCCAGCTGGGCTGACTGAAGCACAAACAGGTGAAAATGACTTTTCCAAAGTCATTCTGTGTGAATTTGGCTCCTGCTAATATTTAGTACTCACCCATTCCCCAATCTTTTCTATAAGCCAATGCATCACATATGCATTCCTATGTGGTTAAAACATGGAAATTATCGTATTATCTTTTGATAATATGTTCTTTAGAAATCCAGTTGTTAAGAACTGGAATTATATTTACTGTAACGACAATGATCTTGGTGACTTTGTTTGATATGCAGGTGGGTGTCCGCATTTCCATAGGAATTTCATTGTAATTCAGGATCACTTAAATACTAATTAAGTTGTCTCTTCAAGGTTATTTTACAATAATGCTCATACAGTTTGATTTTCTTTTTGGCTTCAAAGTAAAATTTAAGCTGATCTGTCAAACTCAGATTGAGGTTCCAAACCTTGGACTTTGCAGAACATACACACAGAATGATGCATGCAGCTTTAACTGCTTCAGGGAGGAAAAAACCATGTGGGGTGAAAATTTTGTGAACTACTTAAGAATCTATTTAAAAGGAAGAATGAAAGATAACCAACCAAAAACTGTGATAACTCCCTTAACTTGATATCCTGTTACTACATAACAACCTAAAGAAAGTAGAATGGCCGTCTCAAGCCTTAGCAGATTCAGTACAGAAGAGGCACCACAGCATTATAAATACTTTTGCTCAACTACTATCAAGACTGAACTGCAGTTCAGCAACTCAGCGGGTCCTCCACCTCGTGGCTATGTCAGAAAGCCTTCTGTGCCTTTCGCCTCACTTCTTGATTTTTTCTTTTTTAATTATATGATTATAACTTTAATTATCTGATTCATATTTAATATAGGAGGATATTGCTTATGCTATGATGATTACTCCTCTAACTACTAGCTTGGCAGTTAGGAAGTATTTCGTGCCAGAAGCTTTTTTTTTTTTTTTTAAATATAACTCATACTGTAAATTGCATCTCAAGACGCAACAGATACTGTACTGTAGATTTCAATGAGCCTTTCTTGGTGGAAATTCAGCAAGACTGTGTTTAGATCTGCCAGCTATATTGATATGTTTTATATCCTTTAAGGAGTGAACACACTCTACAGCCTCTCAGCTTTTTTTCTCATGTACAGACTTAGTGATCGCCAGCTCTGCAGCCATCCTGGGCCCCACCTATGCCTAATCTGAGTAACAGAAGTATACTTGTAAAATTCCCTCTCTCCCCCAACCAAGGAATGATTTATTCTTTAGAGACAGGTGAACCAAGTGAAATGCAAAATTTGTATGTATTTTTTTAACCAATTTTTTTTTTTTTTTTACTCATAAGCAAAGCATGGGAGATAAATCAGAGGAGGGAAAAGGCAGAACCCTTCAAGCAACTTCCTCACTTTTCATCATTCAGGGGACTCTGGTTTATGATCATTCCTTTCAGAGACCCGAGGTTCCTCCTGTGCCTTTCTCTGTTCAGCCCTCAGGCTCAGGTTTTTTCCTCAGATATAAACCTGTTCAAGTCTGTTATTCAAAAGATTTGCCTATTGATCATGCTTGGCCTTTTTAACAGCAGTTCTTAGCATCCCCTTCCATTGTGCCTTCTTTTCTCCTAATGATTTTACACGAAAGAAACTTTCTGCCCTGCAGACAACTATTTATCCATGATCATCAGGACATAATTCTTATTTAACTTTTTAATATGAAAATATACTCATAAGATGGGTTCATTCTTAAGTGGCTGGGTTAAGAATGAACCCATTTTATGAGTATATTTTCATATTCATATCTTCTAAAGGCTTTTTCCTGGATTTAGTTAAATTGAAAAATCTTTAGCATACACTTTAAACGGGAACATGGACCCTACATAATTCCTAGAAAAAAAAAGAATTTTCAAAAGGCTTTCAAGGACAGTTGGCCTTCAAATGGCAGCATACTGCAAATTAGTAGCAGCCTCTATCCAACTGACAATTTCCTGTGACTTTTATACTCTGTGATTTGAGTGAAAATAACCTAACCAAACTCAGTTACACTAAAGGTATTTTTTTTTTTTCCTCATGAGTCTCGTGTGATTTTTTTGTTGTAAGAATGTATAAGTAACTATAGAATATGACATTAAGAAACACTGTTTCATAATAAGGATGGTCAAATACTGGAACAGGTTGCACAGAATTGTTATGGATTATATCCTTGGAGATATTCAAAACTCTGTTGGATCTGACCTTGAGCAACCTGGTCTGACTTCGAAGCTGGCTCTAACTTCAAAGCTGGCCCTGATTTGAGAGGGAGGTTGGACCAGGTGATCTCCAGAGGTCTCTTACAACTTATTATTCTGTTTCTGTGTCAAATGCAGCATTACCTTGTGCAGTCCTAGAAGAGCCCTCTATAACATGAAAGCACAAAATATGTGCTATGCTTGTAGCTTGTTAATATGAAGAACACCTCTTTCTAGTGAATCCCTAAGCAAATTCTTTATTCAAGTCCTTTAATTTCTCTTGGCCTTACTCTTTGTCCGTAAAATGGAAATACTATTATATTTCTTCAAGTGATTGGATTAAACAGAAGTGATTGCTACTTTTCTTCTTAAAAAAGAAAAAAAATAGGATCTTCTTAAAAAAATAGAATGTCAAGTTTCATCATTAGATTCTGATTTAATATCACTACAATTTTATCCACTATATTTTTTAATGAAGGCTACTTATATTATCTGTCTGGACCCCCAAATGGAACAAAGATATCATAAATGTCTTTGCAAGTGTGTAAGCCTTTGCACTGCAAAGCTTTCCTCTGACTTTTATGTATTGAGGGATGGTTGGAACAATTTTGCACGTTATCCAGTTACTACACAAATTCTTTAGACGATGCTCTCCTTGAAACTGTACTGCCAGACTGTAAGAGAGCTATTTGTGACTGAAGACTTTAAAGCAGACTAATGAAAGTACTATCAGAGAATTTCATAATTAGAAACAGCAATTGGCACTTCTTGATACCCATCCCTTTACTAATACATTTTCATTTAACTTTGTTTCAAGAAAATATCTATGGTAAAATAGCTGCAGTTTTTTGTTTTTTTCTAAAAGGAAAATTTATCTTGAAAAGACTGCCTTAATTATTATTTCAAATGGTCAACAAGTATTCAGTCCATGACTCTTCAAATTACCATTCTGACTTGATATTCATCTTTTCTGCATCCACATTAAAAAGCTAACAGTACACAGAAACAGTAGGTAACATAAAACGTCTCTGCCAAGCTTGCTCAATAATTGCATGCCATTTCCAGCTATAATTAAAATCATTCACAGTCTATATTCATATAGCATTCTTTGAGGTTAATTGGGTTTAGATCACTGCAAAATCATTTTCATGTGATATATTTCACTTGTTACAAATTGCACATTAAGTCGTTGAAAATGTACAACACGTCTCAATTCGAAAGTATTAGAATTTTAGCTTACAGTATGAAACCAGCTAATCTATCCCTTCAAATAACATTCAAAAAAAGAACAAACCTTTCTTTTTGGAGATATTGACAGTAATTTGAGCTAGCATAAGACTGTGAAGGACAGGCTCTTTCAGGTATTAGGATAAACTTGTATAGCTAGGTCCAAGTTTTATAAGAAGAAAACAACCTTACAACAGCATCCATCCTGAACACCTGCTTCGATGCCGCTCTTGGCAAACTGAGGCAGCATCCAGCTGAGGGGATGCCAAGTATAGAAGAAAGGTACTTAAAGAAGGAGAATCTGCACTTTTCCATTAAAACTCTAGAATGACATTTGTGCTGGAGTTAGGGCTTTTAGGTATTGTACTTCGGGAACCTAAAAACAGTAAATTACTGCAGCCTTTTGAAAAACACAGCTGAGATATCATTCTATGTGAAATATGACTGTTATTATGATTTAAGAAATCATAATATTGAATCTCTTAAAAATGTGTTCACACAAAATTTGAGTCATAATGGGAGTGAGTCATCCTTTCTCAAGTGCCGGATTCGGAAAGCTCGTCTCCGCATGCTTCCTTCCGCGGCAAACGAGAGTCCCCAGAGGGAGACCCTGGGCTCGCAGGATCTGAATCTGCAAAAGGCATCTGCATCTTTCTACAGGTTGTAGAAGGAGTAGAGCAAAATTTCTATCTTCAAGAACATAGTTTCTGGCACATCAGATCTCCTTGCTTACAGTACTCATTAAGAGTAGTCTGGAATAGATGTGCACATGTGTTTAGGAACATACAGATTTTTTTTCTTTTTTTTTTTTTTTCTAAACAGAGTCCGTTTTTTAGTAATTCTTAAAAATAACAGAATTTGAAACATATTTTTAGATACATAATAATAAAGAAAAATATCATACGTAACATATGCACCATGGTACATAACATATATGCATGCCTTTCCTACACTTCTATTCTCTATTATTTAGTAAAATATGAGAATCTATAAACAAAGAAATCACGTAATTTACTTTGAATAGACTGATCATTTTCCCTCACCTACCTCTTTAATGGCTAATTATGAATTCCCAGTTACTGTATAAAAATAATAACATTTTAATTGCTTCATTAACTTAAGGGAAAATAGCACATATAGAGAAGAAAAAAATTAATGAAACACATGATGTTTAAAAGAGGGCACAAGAAACATTCTTGGCAAAAGTTACAGGCAAAGTATGATTATCCAGCAATGTTCCATATTGGCAGTTTTGAGAATTAGAATAAATAATATGCAATAACTCCCTCCACAGTGTTATTTCTGTTACTCTTATTGCAGCATCTCTGCTCTTATTGCAGCATCTCTTTGCTTCATGTTTTGTTTAGTCAATTTGGATTGTAAATTCTATATAGAAGGACCTAATATTCTAATGTAAATGTAAAATCCCCTGGGAATTTGAGTGCCCATTGAATTTGTTATAGAATGTTGTATTTCTTTATCTTTTATTTCTATGAGCTTACAGGACTTTTTTGGGTGCAATAAGACAACCTCAGCTCTAAGCACGCCTCTCCTTATTCACAGTGCTGTGTAAATGCTTCACCCAAAATATGTGTGTGTGTCTGTCTGTGTCTATATATATATATATATATATATATGCATATATATTAAGAGTAACTTATTTTACTTAGGCATACGAACCAGTTTGAAAACAAAATGGTCGCTTAGCATGCAGAGTAATCCTTTCTTTCAAGACTTTCAGTCCAGTGTCAATAACCAAGTTCCTAGAACTAGTTCCCTTTCAAAGCCTGATTCTAATTAAAGACTGCGGGGTTACAAAATATCCCCATCTTGTACTGTTCTCTCTGCTTCTACCCAGAACCTCTGTTAAGAAAAATATTACATATAGATAAATGTTTTAATGGATGGCAAAAAAAAGAACTTGGTAGATTATATGCAACATTATTTTGTTACACACATATAATAAAAACATTTTTGCCTTAAAACCTAATTAATTATAATATTTGTGATTATTTAATTGAAGTACAGAGACAAGGTGTACAAGTATATCCACATGAGCAAATATTAAATATTCCCATGAAAATATACATATAATTGAAGATGAGGGACTTTTTATTGGAATATCAAAAACACTATTTTAAATTAATTCCAGAAGAAAATGAATTTCTCCATGACAATATAAGAAAAGAAGCAAACATTTTTCTAACTGAGCTCTTAGAACAGCTAAACATATTGTTTTAACAAAAAACTGTGATGCAATTCTATCATAGCTTTTGGATTGTAATAGGTTATCTGCCTTCACTAAACAATTTACTAGCCTTAAAATAGAGCAATTTAATAATTTTGCCATGGCCAAATGAATACACAAAAATCATCTCAAAGCAGGCTTAATTCCCAAACACATATATTGCCTATGTGCGACAATTAAATAAAAAATAATCTACTTACCACTAACGTATCAAATTTTAATTTATTGGAAAGACTCTTTTCAATTAATTGTGTTTGGTTGCTTCTGATTATTTTGGTTAAGTAAAAAACATATATACAAAGAGCGAATCTATCTGATATAACTACAGTGTAAAGAAAAGACCAAAGATATTATCAATACACGATGTAGAACACTTTCTTAGCCAGAGTCCCTAAGTGGGCTCCTGTCTACAGAAGATGAATTTTCTGTCAAACTGGACATATTCCCTTCCCGCCCTCGTGCTTGCAGCCTGGCTAAGATAAAACGAGCAGAAGAGAAAAAGGGAAGGGAAGCGAATGAAAGAGGGGGGAGAAGCTGACAATAAAGAAAATGTTTTCTCCCTCTGTTCTGCCAGTCTCACATCACCTGTGGAGTTTTGAATAGAAAGTTGATGTTTGAGGAGTTCTCTGATGGACTGTTGTGGTCGGCCGCTTTCGGACAGGGAGGCTGCCGGCTCCTCAGCTCCGCGAGAGCCGGGATGGGCGCAGAGCACAGGGGAGGCAGGAGCCCCTCGTGCCCGCTCCTGGCGTGGGGCTGCTCTGCGCCCCTCTCTGCTCTTTGAGCCACAAGGCCCATCGGGTCCTCTGTGGTTTACTGTTGGATTAACTCTATCTGGGAGGATGTCCTGCTTCATGAATGCTGCCTATAGTCTGAAAGAGTCACCCCTGGCAGATTTTCTCTCCTCCCTTCCAGCACAGTTGGCCCCACAAATGTATTTGGCAGAAGCAATTTCTTTTTTTTTTTTTTTTTTTCTTTTTTTTTCCTATTTCATCAAAATTGTCCTTGTGCACTGGGACAAAAGCCAACTTCAAACAGTGGTTTTTTCTGGCTGCTCTGTGCAACAGCATTGTTGTCCCATCCTGAGAAGCTTTGGCAGCTTGTAATGAGGGACTGGAGGTACTAAGACCCATGAAGTACAGGGCCTTTTTCTAAAAAGGCCTTTTTCTGAAAAGGCCCTTCCTATTGCGGAGGGGCTGAACGTTGTGCTGGAGATGAGGCTGAAGGTTTTATAAATATGCAGAGCAACTGGAACCAGCTCACAAGGGAGCATTGTGTGGGCAGAGGATGCCGGAGCCCTCGGGCTGCAGCTATTGCTGAGCTGTGCTGCTCTATCAGCTCTGGTGGCCTATGACAAGGTTGGTCTTGGGAAGGGGGTGATGGATTTCTCCTTGAGTTAATTATTATATTAATTTAATCGCTATCTCAGCATCAGATTCTTATTATTCCTTTTGTTGTGGGAAATGAAGTGCATGTGACCTGGCTGACCTGTCACTAGATTGTCTTACTTACAGATTTGTTGGCTGACTACAGCTAGTGGCATTGAAAAAAATACTTATTTTAAAAATATGAATCTATAGATTTAAAAGAGTAAGGATGTAGAAAATACTATATAGTTCACATAGTGACAGTCTACAGCCTTTATTTGATCATTTTGCAGCATTTGGCCTGGTACAATGTAGAATATCTTATTCAAAACCCAAAGATTTTGAGAAGCATTTTTCCATGAGTTCTGCTTGTCTTCATATCAGGTTCAGATACCATTTATAAAAAACAGCATTCCATGTTTCTCATATGAGATAGGAGCAATTTGGTAAACACATTTTTTTCTCAGGGATCTTCCTATTCAGTAACAGTGCAGCAGTTCAGTACAGCTGAAGTTGGTTCATCTCAACACTACCTGTCTAAAATAACTAGATCAGAGGAATAACAGGGTCTGCTTGAATGAGTGTATGTGCATATACTGTAAAAAAGTACATTACAGTGCAACACTGCCTAGAGGTTGTACAGTGATTCAGTTCCATCACTAAAACCACCTCGGCTCCAAAAAATGAAACGCATAACAGAAAGAAGTTAATACAAATCATAAACTCACAGCTCATTATATACTTCTCAAACTAATACAGATACAACATGATTTAAGATTGGAAACTGTGGCTAAAGGAATTAGTCTGCTCGGCATGAAACTAGGTTTATTTAATCAATGTTGCTTCCACTAGAAAAGTGGATTAGTTTTTCTTTAAGACAGAGTTAAAAGTTTTGCAGCTAATTTATTTTAATAAGCATTCAGTCACTGACTGCTGCAGAAAAAGGCTAAACTGTAATGAAGCGCCAGGAAAGAAAGCATGACTTAATTATTTTTCTGGGGTGGATAATGAATAAATTAGCTACGCTGTAGGTTTGCCGTTTGTATAGAATTTATTACTTTTGCTTTAAGAGCCATATCATGACAAAGTCAATTTTTCTCCTGACTGCAAACTGATTGATGGGGTAATGTCTGGTTGTGAAAGACTTCCTCTTCATCATTGTGTTGCCAATGTTGGTATCACAAAGTGAGTTTGAAGTTTTCCTGAGTGCATGTTCTCCTACATAATTACAGATGACAATTATTTTAATTCCTTTTTTTAACAAGCCTTCTAATCATGTAAACTACAGAATGAATAACTTAGATGAGACCAAAGATGCACATATCTCAGAAAACCTTTCTTGGTTCTTAATTTGTTGCCACAATGTCATCTGTGTGAAGAGGTAAGTACTGTATTTATAATGACAGCAGGTATTTTGAACATGAAGATGTGTATGAACAAAAAGGAACGGCTAAAGAGTGGCTTATAAGTGTTCGAAGAACAGAAATTTTAAGGAGAAAAATCAGTAATTCGGTACCACATTGGGAATATAGGTTTGATTCAGCTCCCACCAAAGTCTGTGAGAGACTGATTTAAATGGGAGCTGTATTTGGCCTGGTAAGTGTAACCAATATGATAAATTTTAAATAACAAAAACTGTACAACAAATATTTGGAGGAAAAAAAAATAATGACGTGTGTGAATTACTTTGAGGACCAAGCTGACTTTTGCAGAGGCCCCATCCTTTTCCGACTTCTGTAGATTTTCTTTTTACATATGCATACAAGAGAGGAACTCTTCAAATACACTCTTTATAAAATACGCTACTCTCTGCTCCTCCTGAATCCAAGATACTAAAAGTTCGTATTGGATTTTATTCTCTCTTCAGCAAGGAATTTTCCGCTGAATAATTTCAGATGCACCATGGGACACAGTATTTCTTTTAAAGACTCTGTTTCTTGATTTGATTGTCAAGAAAGCAACGTATCATGCTTTAATTAAAGAATGGAAAGGAATATATTAAACACAGGTTATTTGTTTTGGAAAGATTCCTTAGAGGGCTCATTGAGGATATTTTTTGAGGAAAAACATTACCTTGAACTTGCAAAGCAGAAAATGAACATGATCAGAGTAGCAGATTTGGCTCTGAAAGATACATTACTAAGCTGCTCCCTATATTGCAGTCAAAGGTCCTTAGTGGTTAAGGGTCAGTAAAAAAAAGAACAAGGAAAGAGGCTGAAATAGATAATCCTGTCTTTTTTTACAATCCCCAGAGTACTATATAGTTTTGGGGGTTGTTCATCAGCTGCAGAGGACACTGAGTGCTTATCTGCTTATTTCCACAGAAAGTAATGCTCTTTTACTCCTTTATGAATATAAAGCTAAAATCATTATGACTTATTCCATCAAATGCTATGCCATCACTGGGAGAAGCTTTGAGAAAGGTCAGTTGTTTGACTCTTAAGCTGTAATATTTGCCAAGCAGTATTCGTAGCTTGTTTTCTAAATAAAAGGTGGATAGACACAGCTACATATTTATGTAATTATTTTTATGTGTTCAGATATCACAGTAAATGATCATAAAAGTTATTCTAATGAGCACTTTATTATTAAAGTTATAAAGATAAACTTTACAAGCTCAGTAAGAGAAAACAAGTCACTGTAGATTTTATATATATATGTTATAACCATGTTAGCTTCTTCTATTGAATTTGTTGCTAAAGGGCCCCTCCAGTGTGTATATCTTCCTTATTAAAATTAATGTAAAATGACTCACAAAATCTAAATTAATTACAGAGTGATACAAAGAGTTTTATCCTGTTCTAAATAAAAACTAAACCCATTCAGGCTTGAAGTAAAGCACAGCAAAACACAAAATCCTCCACCACAGGGCCCAAGATGGCACTTCCTACTGCTTGTTTGACATAATGACAAACCATTGGCAGAATACTGCCCCCAAAACACTAAAATCTGATTTTTAATCTTATTGCGGGCCTTTCATCTACAGTCAAAAAAATTCATGATGATATGGCGTGATTTTGACTGGGAGAAGAAATATAGCGCATGCGACATAATTTCCTCAATCTTCAGTAAGAGAGGAATCCTGTAATTATTCATTCAAGATCTAGTGCTATGGTGAAAATAATGTTTTTTCCTGGGAAGGCTGGAAAATCAGAAGAGCACAGATCCCCTGAAATTCTTCAGAATTTTTTTTCGCAATATGAGATATGTCTGCTCTGCCACTGAAGCAACATAAATGAACATACAGACACAAGCTTTAATCTGACTGTCAGATGAAGCATGCTATGGATGGCACGACTGCAGGCAGGTGAATTAGCAAATTCATACCTAGATTCCCTACCAAAGTCTATGAAGGGAAACCTGCATTTCCACAGCCTGCTGCTGTGGGCACACTGTTTTGCCCATTCAACTTCTTTAAGCATCTAAATTATTTGGATATCCTTTGCATTTATAAATACAAATACAGTATATGAAGACAGAATGAAGTTACAAGGTATATACAGATGACTTCTCACTTTCAACAAAGAATGGTAACAAAAACTCTCCAACAGTTTAAGAACAATCTTGATACTCAGCAAATATTTCTTCAAGTACATCACTGAAGAACTACATTAAAAATAAAAAAATCAACTGCTTTGGAAATAAATTGCAAACATGAAGTCTAAATATGCCAAAACCATTATTTCTTGCACATTTTTGTTTTGCTCTCACAGCAGTGTCATTACCAGAGAGGCCTTGCAAGATCTTACAGTGAGTAGAGATAAAGAAGGCAAATGGACAGTGACAGCCATGTAATCCAGTGTCTGATTGCTTTTCCACATGTCACTGGTGAAATGCATAACTCTCCCCTCAGTCTCCGTGAGGCTCTACAATACTCAGACCCATTCAGCCTAATACGGTCCATGCAGAGAAACAATGTCTTGGAGATGATTACTTTACTAAGATTATGCTCTGTGGAAATGTTTTGACATCACTATAACTCATCTTTAAAAATACATCTGCAGGCCTGGGATGGGTGTAAGGAACTGTTTAAAGAAATAATAATAATTAAAAAAACAACTAATAATTTTACTGTGAGTTGGAAAAAACAGAAATACTTTTATTAACATTTTCAAGAATATTCGATCCAAAAGCTTGGTTCCTTTTGATAGCACCATAATTATTGAGCCCTATGTAACTATAGTTAAATATTTTTCAAGAGAAGCTGCCAACAGTTTCATTTACGCTCTTTTGTTGAGCATCACTTCATTTTTCTTTTTATTGACAATCTTTATTTTGAATTCCAGTAATATTAGTCTACTCTCTCTGCTAATTGCTTTGATATAGACTTGGTGTTTGAGAATTTATGTAGAACTATTTTTTTCAACCTCTTTTTTGCTTTTAGCTTTTATCATCACCTATGAGAATTTCCTGATTAGCCACTATCTCTAGCTGTTAGTTTCTGAGGTTAAAACTGGAGTACATTACGGTAAAATTGTTTTTGTTAGAGCAAAAGGATTAATTTGTGACCTCACCTCCTGGTGAGGTTTCACACAGAAAAACTTATTTTACCTTGTGATTCATTACAGAATAAGAACAAATCACTGTCAGGCAGACAGATGATCATTCAGCACAGTCTCCAGTTTTCCCTTGTCCACTTAAAAGGCCTCAACTTAACCATCCACCACTTCTAATCTGGCAATGAAAACATTCGAATAGGAGGTCACCGGATCCCTGATCACGCCTTGCCCAAGTGCACAAGGAGCCAGTCGTTTGGCAGAAGACCCCATCGTCCCCATCGTCTTGTTCCCCCCACGGGTGCTCCTTCAAAGGAAGGTCCACAAGGGAGAAAGGCACTAAGGAACTATTCTGGCCTGTAATCTGAAAATAGCCTTTACTGTTTATCCTTTCTTCCCTCCCTTTGTCCTTGGACAAAGCTGCCCAAAGTTTTGGGGTAATAAGAACTCAGAAGCTCTAGAGGTTTCTTGGATTCAGGCAGACTAATACTCTTCAATCTCCTTTACTTTAGGTAATGGCAGCTGCATTTCTTTGTATCTGATCTTTAGACACATGCAATTTGAAGTTTTCTTTTTCCGGAACTATTTAATCAGCATTACCATTAGTCACATTTATAAATATAACATAAATAAGAAAATATTGTTTCATCACATTTCCTATTAAAAAACCCCAGCTGTTATTATAAAGTTTTCCTTATATTACCACCTATAGCCCCTATTTCAGCGGCCAGATTAAGGAAATCTAAGTTTAGACCTGTATTTGTGTGTGTATTATATTTTCTCCTCCTGGTAGTAGAGCACCTCTGGTAGTAATAGGGTTTGTGATTACATTTTGAGATCCTTCGTCTATTATCATGGCACCCTTTTATATTAAAAAACATATTTTTGGTGGGTTTTATAGCATGGTTGGGAAACATTCTCATAACATTTTTTTTTTTTTTTAATGAAATATGTTAGCTTGAGAATTGTACTCTTCTGAAATGCATTCTTAAAAGCAATCATTCTTTAACACGTCGTAGGTATAATAATTTAAAAGTTACTAATTTTGTAGTTTTTAGAAGAAATCTTGAATCGAGCAATAAGTTCAACTGCCAAATAAATAGAAAAATTCCAATCTTAATTTGAATACATTTCACATTAGCAGCGGGTTCAGTGCAGAGTTCTTAAAAATGACACAACTATGTCTGCATCTGCAGCGGTAAAAATACAAAATATGTTAATCTTAGACCTAATTCCACAAATGTATGTAATAAAAACAAAACTACTTTTTTTTTTTTTTTTTAGGGATTTGAGGTCTTTAAGTCATGTGCATAATTGATATGATTTCTGAATTTTATAAATTTTCTGATTCCTTGGAAGATGTACATGCACATATTACAGAAAAATGCCAAACTTTTATCAATTTTGAAAAAGAGATGCATGCAAGCAGGAGTTCAGTTATAAATTTGTAAATGACCTAGCCATGTGCTTAAATTTAAGCACATGTGCCTGATTTTAACAAAACCTCCTCACAAACTAAAATTACCCATATTCTTAAGTGGATTATTGCCTCCAAGCCATGCCTAACTTTCTCATTATAGGTGTATGCAGACTTTATACTGAAGTAAAAAACATTTGTATTTATTAAAATGAAAGCAAGATGACTTTGTGTTAATGCACTGTATGCTTTTGTATTTAATTATGATACCGGTTTATTGAGAACTTCTGCTTTGAGTTAAGCAGCTTAAGACTGTGCAGCCACATTATATATGCAAATATATTCACACACAAATAAACATATATAGGTATAGATAAATACATATATATGTGTACAGCTATATACAGAAATAAATAGGTATCCATACATATCCAGTTGCTAGGTATCCAAATATATACAGATATATCCAAAAAAACTCATAATACTTCCTGTCTTAATTTCAGTATTTTGAATAGGCATTTTATTCCCTTGTTGTTCAAGGACTGATGACTGATTTAGTTTAATTTAGTTCAGAATTTAACCAAAACTCAAAAATACAAACTATGTAAGAGTGAAAAAGTGATGAAAAAAGTGATGAGCAAAATCAGCCTTCACGGGTTTACTAGAGAAAGGTGACAGGACAATAAAATCATTTTTTGCTTTGTCTTTTAGTATAGTGAATACAACACTGGTGGAAAGAATAAAAGATTTAGTTAGCATCTGAGGTAAATGTAATCATTATTTTCCTTTTTTTTCATATAAGCAACTGTATAATATAGGTCACTGCCCAGTCCAAAAGAAATCTCTGCCGCAGCTGGCAGCACACACCAAGTCAGGCCATTCTTATGACCTAGAAGCAGGACTAGCCCTCCTCCCATTTGCTTCACTGGTCACTACATGAGAGACGCTGTTGTGAGCAGGCTCTACATCAAACGTTCAGGAAAGGCCTTCTTTTATCTGCGGGAAACACATTGTTCGTATAAGAGCAGCAGTAAGAGACTTTCATCCAGATGTCATTTGACTCCCTTCTCTCTCTGAAGGATTAAGGATATGCTCCCCCTTCCAGAAGAGCACCGTTCCCTTCCACGCCGCGTGTTACTGTGCCAAATTCCTCCCTTAGAACCTGCCTAATCTCAGAGAGGGATCTGATTAAAGCTGCATTTTGTTGTCCCTAGCAATTTCTTCCCGCTAACAGTGGCCTGTTCCCACTCGGTAGCCAACCTGCAGTGAGTCTTAGTTGGAAAGGCCAGCTGTCTCCGTAAATTCCAGCAGGAGCCATGGCATCTAACTCAGGGTATGGAGCGGCTACAGGGAGCAGATGCTTAACAGTTATGTGCTGCAGAGTTTGGTGTTGTGGCACATAAGCGTGTTGGTGGATCTAGCTGCTCATGATTAATTTAGCCGTATTTCAGTGCTTATTTAATAAGGATTTTATTATGAACAGAAGGCACCAAATTTGGAATTTAGGCTTCTTCCTCTCATAGTCTTTGTGTGCACCACTACGTCTGTACAGAAAAAAAAAATATGGAGACATAATTGGACAAAGAAAAAAATGTTAATATCCATATATTTACTACTAGACTGTACAACCCATTTTCTCATCTCTCTCACTTATACACTCTGATCATTACAAACATTTCAATGAATTATGTGTATAGTAGTTAAATCATTTTAACTTCTCCAGTGGAACTAGCCCTCCAGCAAAGAGCAGCAATGGAGCTTCCCTAGCTCTGTCTAATTGCGTGCAATCAGGACAGGGATGCTAAGCAATGTAGAATATACAGTGTTAGTGCAATATGCATTCAGTTCAGATTTTAGTTATGAGAGTTGCAAAGCGGGAAGGAATATGTTTGCAAATAACCTCTGTTAAGCATGAAAATAATCTAATACCATCCACGAAATTTCAGTCATTACTGCCAAATGAAGACACCTTTAAATCCACAAGATTTGACCCATTCCCATAGATCAAGAACCATGGAAGTTAATTGTTGAAATAAAATAAGCAGAAGCTCCCAGCAGCTTTTTTCTTTTACCTCATTAAGCCTGGAGTAGACTGCACAGTCATTAAGCCAAACTGTGGGAAACACATTTTTTGTGTTGTCTGATCTGGTGATCCTCAGGTGCAGGTAATTGCCTGAGTGTTTAGACGAACTCCATCCTCACAGCTGTGCTCACAAAGGCACCAGGCAGGAAGGCAAAAGGGAGCAGGGTGGTGGGAGGAACATCTTTTTCCCTGATGCACTTGTTCAGGAAAGCATTCCTACACCAGATGACACTTAAGCATGTGCTTACGTTCTAGTGGGACATAATAAGGAGCAGGAAATGTATGCTTAAGTGTTTTCCTGAATAGGGTCCAGAACGGAATAGTTCATAGGTGAAAACTTTTCCTGCTATGCTGCTCTGCCTACATCATTACTTGCAGCTGCCTTTCCAAGTCAGCAAAGTTATCTATCTACGTTTCCAGCTTTGTGCCTGGCTTATTTCCAGCTGAGCAGGAATAGAAATGTTACCGTTTCCAGTTATCCTCTGAGACCAGATGGAAGACAGAAGTCTATCCAAAAAAAAGGTGGCTGAGGGAAGGTTGAACCGAAGAAAATAATGTAAAATCTTAAATAATGTTAATCCTTCTTCATAATTTTAGTGGTTTTATCCACATACCTAAGTGGCACGAACTATAACAGGAACCAGTGTTCACTTGTATGTTGCATTGCAGGAATAAAGTCAACGTGATTTGAATCTCATCTTCTTGTTTAGATCTTTTATTTGAAATACAGTAGCATTGCTTGGGACTATCTTACAGAGTGCAATTTACTGGTTATTGTCTTCTTTAGTCCAGCATAAATTTGTTTCTGTTTATAAAAACTACTTGGGTTAAGTCAATTCACTTATTACATGGATAAACTGTTACGAACAACTTTATAAAATCAATTACCCTGACAATACGTCTCCTAATGCATAGGACTCATATGTTACAGACCAATTAGGGAGCTGCAGGTCGCCATGTAAAACACAGTCTGATTGCCACTGACTGCCCTCTTCAAAATCCTTCATTGCTTTTTCCCATTGGGAATAAAAGTAAAGAATCACAGGAAAGAAAATTTTGAAAAACAGCGGTAGTCTGCTGTGGATGTACTAGCGTATGTGTAAGCTAAGAATCAGTCAGTAAGGACATCACCAGGAAACACAGCACGTAGAAATGTGTTTAAGTATAGTTCAGCTTTTCTGTGCAGTAGATAATAAACTGCAAGTACTCAGAAATATGCCGGGTTATTCTTAGGAGGCAGCGCGGATGACAGGAGCACAGACGACCTTCTCTTCTGTAGAAACCTCCCAGACTCTGAGGTGGGCGTCATACCGGAGGGAAACAGCAGAACAGAGCAGCGATCTTTTAAAGCAAGTGGCCGTGCGATTGGGTACTACCAGACACCTTCAGAGATATTATGAGCTCTCTGGCTCTACCCACTTTCTTCCTGGGATTGGTAGGCTCAGAGCTGCACACACGGAGATGGAAAAGTAGGTCAGGGAAGCACAAAAGCTAGGATAGAGCAACGAGGATCCAAAGCTTTGGCTGGGGGGTTGTGCACGCTGGAAGGAAGATGATTTCCCAAAGAGATGCTTTTGAGATTTCAGTGCTTCATATGTAGAAAGCTATCAAATGAATTCATTTTTTTAATGGGATGGTAATTGCAAACATGTTTGCCCCTGCTGCACGCTCTGTTTGAAGTGAGGAGTACTGAAACACTGCCCCACCTCCCGGCTCCCCCATCTCCCGGATCATCGCCCATCTTAAAGGAACTGTCTTAACTTTTGACTGTACTTGTAGTGGAATAAACACAACTGAAAAATGGCAATTTATCACAGCATGCATGCTTTCATTTACTGCAACATTTGTAGTATTTATCATTCTCAAAAAGGAAACAATAAACAATGATTTAATGACCACTTTTTCTTGTCTTCTGTTGCCTGTGTTCTGCAGTTTCATCACTCCAGTCTTTGCTAGAGTTAAACATACAACACAAAATTTCAAAATATATCAGTACGTTAGGGTTACATTAGATCACTGTACTATAACTATCACTTGTCTTACATTGTAAGCAAGACAGAAAATAGAAAGGATTAAACAAGTATTTTCTTCAAGGTCCTGCAATGTTTTCTGTAAAAATTGGCAAAATTACCCATGCCTATAACGATCAAATGCTATACTTATTTGATCAAAATAATGATAGGAAAACATGACATTTAAAGTTGAAATTGTTTCAAGCACCACTTTCAAAAAGTATTATATTAAAGACAAATCAATACTCTTTCTGCTATCTTCAGGCAAGATCTTCAAAACCTGAGATAATTGAGTATTTGAAGGACCACAAATCACATATTGATCTGAAGAATTTAGATACAGCATTGAAAAGAATGTGTTCACATCAGACCACCATGTGTTGATACTATGGCTGCCTATTTCTGTTTCTCAGTAATTTTAGGGCTCATCTACTAGCTATGAAAATATGAAGCCAGTGGCGTTGATAATGCTAGGAAAGCCAGAACATTCATAAACCTATTTTCCATATATTGTTCTTGATGTACAAACAGTAGAAATGAAGATTGCTTGATGTGTTATCCACTAAATTAAGGCAGAATAAGATATATGGTATAAATAAATGTGTGGCAGTTTCTCTTATAACTCTCTAAAGGTGAGAGAAGAAAAACAATAACAAAAAGAAAATTGCATTACAGTGAAAAAGCTTTTTCTAAAGCTATGCTGTATAACACTTATTTTTTCAATATGTAAAATTCCATACATAATTACCTAAAATCCTTTTACCTTAATTTCATTCATCAATTTATCACATATTTAATTTCTGTCATGTTGTAGCTAAGTTTCTAATTATTCATTAGGTTTAGTAAGCAAATAGTATGTTATATAGTAAAAGGTTAAGGTTTGTTTAGCAAATTATTTTAGATAAATTATAAATACTATGTAATTAATTTTTAAAAGCTTATTTAAAAATATGTATTCTCTGTAAAAGACAAGTAAAAAGACAAATGAAAAAAATATAAAAACAATTTTTAAGGATTTATGATCAAGCTTTGCAGATATGTCAGGCAGACACAGAAAATGTAATGAGAACCCCCAGATGTTCCCCACAGCCTAGTTTTCCAGATTTTCTAGTAACCTGAACTTCCTGTGTCTTCCTATTTAGCCCTTTTTTTTCCTAGACCTATCTCCTCAGCTTCCTATTTTCTACATACATACTTGAAAAACTGGAGGTACTAGCCTTTTTTTTTGTACTTCACAGTAATTCTTCAAGATCCAGTTACACAAGCATTTTGCCAAGTCCTCCCTTTTCTAGAGATAAATAATAAACCTTTCCTGCAGGTTTATGTTTCCAAAGCTGGAATGTGAGACCTGCTGCCTCTCTGTCCCCATGAAGCAGCTCCTACCCAATAGCTGAGCTATTCAGAAGGTGGAATCTGGGGGCTAAAGAGAAGGTTATTTCTTTCATAAAATAAACCTTATTTAAAGTAAGCACTAATTTCTATAATAAAATCCCACTTCTGCAGACTGCCAAAAAAATGAAAAATATTCTCCCAGGGAAAAAAATAAAAGCTTTCCTAGACCAAATACAAGCAATTCTCGATAACTTCAAAGAAAGAAAGAGAGAGAGACACTAGATTACTTTTACTTGTGAGGGAATTGAATAATAGTAACCCTTTAATAATCAGCACATGTTTCTCAGTGAAAATATTAATATAAAAACTTAAGAAAATTTTGCATTAGAATATTGGACATGAGGTAAATTTTGTACAGGTAATTTCAGCAGACAACACTGATTCTGCATGAGTCATAGACATCTTGAATTATACCTACCTTATGTCTACAATCCTCCTATGGGACCCAAAAGTTCCAGACAGTAAGAAATCAAATACAAAATATAATATATATGGTTTTCACTGTTGGTGTTCTGATGTGTTAAGTTGCATATAGTGTTGCACACCATATAAAATTCCATCAGATATTAGTAGTTTATAATAGTTGGTTTTATGAGCAGCTTCTCAAGTATAGTATTCAGCATATGATTCTTTCCTTGATTTTAAAGGGAGCGCGATACCAGCACATATAAACCCTTGGTGACCATTTCAGCACTCTTTAAGACAAATAAAAAATACTAACTCCAGAAAAAAAAAACAAAACTGGTGTATACTTCAGCCTTTTAGTTTACACGGTGAAAAAATATCAATATTAAAGAAGTATTTCTAGGACAGCCAGAGGATGCAATATTTAGAAGATTAAGTTCTTACAGAAGTATATATGCCGTGCTTCTTACAATCTTTTATTAAAAAAAACAAAAAACTGCTAGAAACTGCTTACAGAACAAAGCTATAAAAAATGCAAAAAGTTTTGTTCAATTTAAATAAATATTTCCACTGAAAATGACAATTTTATCTGGTTATTAATAAAATAATTCACTTACATGGATAATTGACTAATACAAGCTCAAAATTATTCATATTTATAGTCAGCAGCATTGAGGAATTGTTCCTCAGTGTATTTCTTTGCCTCAAATGTATTGTCCATGTTCATCATGCTGATCTTATTGAACAGAGACTCACTAATTCAAAGAGATCATATGTAGGCCATAGAGACGTCATTAGATGATATGATAAAACTCTAGTAGGTTATCTCTTGGAAATACTTAGCTCATTAATTTTAAAGACAAAGTCTGATATGCTATCATAAACTTATAAAGCAGAATGCAAATACATTTGTGATTTAACTACTGTGGTACAAGTACCTAAGAGAATCAAACATGCTTGTTAAATTAGGTTCATTTCTCTCGTGGGTGCAAAGTTGCAAATAAAACCTTCCATTGTGGAAATTCTATGTATTCATAACAGAATAAGAGAAATTTGTGAAATTTAGCTGGCATTCTGAAAGTCTATAGGAACACCTAAATTGCTGTCAAGCAGATTTATTATCCTTTTGAATTGTGTTGAGACTTGAATAAACATAGTCTTGATAGAAATTTAGCAAAAGTTATTTCAACAAAATTTCAGTGGTATTTTAACTAATCAGAAGTCCTCTGTTTCTTTATGCATATTATGTTTCTATGATATCATGTCCTAGTTCTTAACTATCCATACATATTTTGTAGAAAGGAAATGTAAATGAAGGTTTCTCACAGAAAGTAGAAATACTGTGTATAAATATTTTGTTGGAGTCACCGATAGTTGAATTATCAGGAAGGGAAAAGGTAGCCACCTTCATCCTTTTTTTCTATAAATATACATGTTACTTTGGGAGAGGATAGGGATGATGCAATTCTGTCAATAGACTGAGGGCTAGGATCAGTTGCAACGCAAGATCTTGTCACAGATCCAGTTCAAGTTCCACTGTGGAGATCTGGATGCATCACACAGTTCAAAAGAAACAGAAATGGCAGCATAATGGATAATTGTGGCAACATCTAACTGTCAAGGGAAATACCTTCTGACAGGACACGGATGATGTTTGGAACGATATTAGTCCGTAGGAAGACAGAAGATAGAAATCGCTGTTTCTGAAGGAATAGGAACAAGATTATGTGCTAATGATATGCTTCCATTACAGCATAATTCAAAGAGGCCTGGAACAAGAATGAAAAGAAACAGTAATTCTACAGCTGGACGAATTATTCTGGCAAATAGGAACACACCTACATTGTTTTGGTTAAATGTGAAAAAGATAGGAATGTTTTAAAGAGTTAAACTACTTGAAAATTTTATGAAATATTGTGTTTCCATCAATCCCACTAAAATATTTTTGGCTTCTGTTTAAATTAATTCAGATCTCAAAATTTTCCATTTCTGCTTGACCCAAACTTAATTCTCTCCCCCTTCTCCCTCCCCACCCCTCCCCCCTGCCATTTTTTTTTGGTTCAACCACTATTATTTACACAGCTGTAGATAATTTATTTTGCTTTCATAACCAAGCTGTTAGCAATTATAGCTCTATATGTAGTAAATCTTAGAGAAAAGAGAAATCAACAAATAACTGAAGGAGAGCAGGCCTCATCTCATAGAGCATTGCTATGCCATTCTACCTCTGGTTTATTTTGGCATTGCAATTGTCTTAGTCCAACAAGAATAATTTCAGATCTAAGGTGATATTTTTCCACAGTGTCAAGTATTGGATGCTGGGCCTCTCGTCACTATAATAAAAAATACATATGTCAGTATGTATGGCTATGCATTTCTTAACTGGTATATTACAGACAACATTTTTTGGCTTGGTGTAAGTTTTTACGTTTTCTCTTTCTGCTGTGTTCTTACTACAAGTTCTCTATAGTGTGAGTATGAATATCCAATTATCTATCCATCTTTAAAACCATAAAATAAAATAAAATAAAATAAAATAAAATAAAACAAAACAAAATAAAATAAAATAAGCAATAATATCAGCACAAATATAAGCTTATAAAATATAAGCAATGCTTATATTTTGGCCTTAAATTCTCATTCCTAAATCTGTTTTCTGTAATATTTTACCAAATGCTTCTGATTAAAGTAAAAAATTATATCCTTCCTTATATGAGAAGGTTTTCAGACTTTCCCACTCTTTCCAAGTTATATTTGCCAAGTGTTATTGGTAAACAACTCTGTTTTCAGCTAAGGCTTGGTCAGAAGTCAGTATCACTAACCCCTGCATATGACGCAAAAGTCCTTGGATTTTGGTATAATCATTCATACATTCACTACCAGTCTGAAATTTTATATGTCTTCCTGCTAACAGGCAGTAACAACTAATGGAAAGTTTTCAAAAGTTGTCATTGCATAAAAGCTTGAGGAACAAACTGGCGACGTCTGTTCATGGTTCAGATAAATCTAATGGTGCTGGCCAATGAAACAAAAAGTTCTGACAGATTCAATGAGAAGCAAGTTTCAGTTCACAAATAAGGTATTATTAATAATGAAAAGAGAAGATCTTGGAAGTTTAATGATAATCATAGGAAGTTACGTACTTCACAAAAAGAATTTTCCACTTCATCCTGTGTAAAATTTTCAAGCAGAGAGGCTTTTCTAATAAAAAAAGAGATGATTATACTTTGACCACAAAAAAGGTATCATCTCTCTGCACTGGATCTTTTTTCCTCCAAGACAATGTGCAGTATTTTTATTAAATTCCCAGTGCTACAATTATTAATGTACATGCATGTGGTAAATAGAGAGGGCATAAAGAGGACTTCCAAATGCAAGGAACAAATATAGGTCCATTGTTGTTGCTATTTTAAGACAATATAAATAAAGACAAAAATGAAGTAGAAATAATGAATCATGACGAATTCTCGTTAAACTTCTACTTGGGTTTATGAGTTTCAAAAGTTTAACTTTATCTTGGAGGTTAGGTTTTCCAAGTTCTCACGACTACTCTAAATTATATTTGGTTTAATATTTTGCTTCATGGTCTATCATGGTTGTTACTGCCTACTCCTTAAAAATATTTTCCAAAATATTGGTTGTTGGCTTACAACATTATTAAAGAGTTCAGCTCTGTGATTGTTAGAGAAAATATATTAAAAAAAAAAGGTCAATAAGCACAGTCACCCATACAAAATCTGCAGAACTACATGAGAATAATTCAGACAAAAAATATGGAATGATAAATCTCATAAAAGATATAATTAAATACAGGAGAACAAGACTGAATTCAAATACATTCTTCATGATTTTCTCTGCAACTGGAATCTCTCCAACTGTGAATGTATATCAGAAAATTACAGCAGAGATCTCCTGAGTTAAAATATTTTTTAAAAGATGCCATGGGCTAGGTTGATAACTTCTTACAGCCTCTGTATATTAATGGAACATAGTACATGTCTATTCCAAAAGGAAAAATAAGGTTTCCTAGCACAGTATCATCACCATTTAGGCTGTCTGATGGTTTTAGGGATATCTGGGAAAGAAGGAATTTGAATTAGTAGAAGTGGAAGAGGTAAAGTAGAAGAGAATAATTGCAAAACTGTATTCTGGAATGAATATGAAATCATGCCGCAATCCTAAAAATTATCTTAAGGCAGGCTAGTCACAATAATATGGAAGTTAGTACAGCGATGATTATGCCTTCAGGCGTACCATTAGGAGTTCCTGGAGAACATTTCCATACATTCCTTCATCTTTGAACCACTGTTCTGAAGCTAATTTACTCAGAATGCCTGTCTTATTTAGATCTTGGTTTTCTTTTCTGACTCCACTCATAGCCGTACTTCTCAAAGATATTCTGCTCTGTCTGAAGTCATTCTTTGAGTTCAATGAGTATGCAAGCAAGAATCACAGAATCAGAGTCAAGGGCGATCTTCCTTTTCCCAGCTGATGCTTGTCTCTTACTGATGCCGCAGAATTTGACTTCATGTGCGTTATTCTTGCCCAGGGAGGAAGAGAAGATCAGATTTCCTTTCCAAAGAGATTCTATGTGACTCAGAGAAGATAAGCCAATCTGGATTTTATTTATTATTTTTGTGCCACAGTATTGCAAAAATATAATCTTGGAAGAATGTAGAGATTTTTCTTTCAAGTCTTAGTTTATGATGAAATAAACAGTGAGTCAGGAGAGATTTTTTTTTATGTATTTTCTGTTGTGACTAAATTCTTCCTTAGAAAATAGGGCAAATATACACATTTTCAACAATATTTACAACTTCTTTTTGTTATAGTTATTTCTGTGCATCAAAATCTGATACTTCCACACAGTAGAAGCATAGTTTGTATTTTAAATAACAAAATGAGGAGTGAATCAAACGCGATTATTTTTCACTATCTTCTATAAGTATTCAATTGGTCGTGAATACTAGAAATCAGAGAGACCAAATGTATGTTTTCTGGTTCAGTGACTTCCCTTTACAGAATTACTTTCCTATCAAAAAGGGAAATGGTCAAGTTGACTCAGAAAATATTGCTGAAAATAATGTTGAAAAGAAGCAATTGTTTTGTCAGCTGGACTTCGAAGAGCAGAAAAGACAAACTCATTTTTATCATACCTTTGTAGGCTAATCATAGAGTCAGACCTTACAGTTTTTCCTAAAGAGCAAAATCCAACTGAGAAACAGTCGATTCTCTATTGCCATATTTTCAATATTTTATCAGTGATGTTTGGATGTGACTTTCAGCTCAGCCTCAGGGATTTGGACTGCAACTTACTAGAAATAGTCCTGAGAAGAGCTGTGGATACTAATCACCCCTGTTCCCTTCTGAGTCCTGAGACATATTGATTTGTAGCTAGATTATACTACCAGTAATTACTTTTTTTTTTTTTTTTTTCCCTCTTCTGTGTTAGATGCCATACTTGCCAGTTAGCAAGTATGGAACTACGCTTCTGTCCACTCTCTCCCTACTTTCTTCTTCTCCCAACTAATGTTTAATGACTGCAGTCCAAGAAGTTGCCACAGAAGTAAAAAGGAAATTAATCTGCCTTATGATCTCCTTTAAAAGGATGCTTAATTTAATTCACAATTGGCCTATGTGAGGCCTCTTTCAATTCCAGTATTGGCAGAGAGGTTAGTGAATCTCTTTGTTCCACACATTTTAACCTTCTGTTCCTTCCTGCTGCCAAAATGCACAGTTTAAGATGGTGTGCAGTGGCATACAGCTGTGAAAACAGAATGATTTTTGGACATGATTACACTGAGAACCAAATTTGCTATCTACTCTCAAAGGTGAATATTCAGTGCATTTTTTCCCTCAGCCACTTAACCTCTGAAATGTAATACATTCGCAGAAAAAAAATCTAATCACTTTGCATCTATTGCCTGTATTCCTTTGTGTGCTTTTCTGCATCCCTAGTGATCAATGCTAAGTATTTTATCAGACTCAAGGCTGTAATAAACAGCAAAAATAGAGTGGGTTCATCTTATCTTATCCTAGTCTAATTTCCACTAAGCAGGATAAGTTAAATTGTGACTAATGTAATGAAACTATCCTCATCAAAATATTTAGACTTTAATTTTTGAGTCATTATAGGGGCACTTATATTCAATTCTGAAACAAAATCAGTTTGGCAGGAGTTTCTGCACCATGATTTTCAATAACTTCAATCATGGTGTCCAGGTGAGAAGCACAATATACATCTGTGCTTTGTGGCCCATCCTACATTCTGTAAATGTTTGTTTACTTTGTTTGCAGGTATATTTTCATCAAAACTCCTTCGAAATATATGTTCTTTTTCCTCCCATTTTTTTTTCCATGGTTCAGCTGAAGCAGAAAAAGTCTGGGACATGTACTAGAGAAAGATGTTTAAATACCCATAAGACAAATTCATTTTTTAAATTGTAATTCAACATTCAGAACAGAGGATGACTAAACACTTTTACTAATTGCATAACTAGGTACCATTTAAATAATCATATAAATACAGTTGATTAAGAGTGACTGATCTTCAAGAAAGCAATCAAAAGGATCCAACCAAAACAGCATCAAAGGAAAGATGGCAAAACATCGCATTGCCACCAGGAACTTCCAAACATGATTCCATTGTTGGGTTTAAGCACTACAAATCTAAGGGTAACAATAAGCACATAAATCCTGATGACTGCAACAGAAGCCATGAGATTTAAACTGATGCCAGTCATCCAATGGGAAATGGGAGTCCTTTCAAATCAGTGAGCAGATATTTCACTTATTTTCACCAGCTCCACTAACAAAATGATTTTATTTCTGATTAACATTCAGCTCAGCCCCCATGAATTCCTTTCAAACCACAGAAGACAAAGTTTTATGTCTCTGTCATGTCAAACCAAGTTCACCACAGCCCCCCTACGGGCACATAACTAAAGGTTCCCAAAAAATCCTATTTGTTTTGAATGGAAAGCAAGGCGAACATGTTTGTAGTCAGGACTGCCCAGTGCTTTCCTCAGTGCACAAGATTGTTCTTCGCAGATACTTTCTTAAAACTCTGACTAGTAGGATGCAGGGGTTGACTCTACCCAGAATCATGTTCTAACAAGCGTTAAGAAGACACAATAAATAAAAGGGAATAAGGAGAATAAGGCACGGGCACAAGAGGCACTCTAAGAGGCACAATACTTCATGAAAATATTTCAGCTCCTGATGACTTTCAGCCTTTTTTAAATGATTCTCTTCAAGGTTTTCCAACTGCAATAATAATAATTATATATAAAATGTTATAAATGTTTTACCAGAGCACACTGTCATTGAACAGTGGCTGTTCAAAAATTGCTGTTGTTTGCAGTGCACAAGATAGGCTGATAAATACATAAGTGGTTGGAGTCAACACCAAATAGAAACTGCAGTCATTTTTAAAATTATTTTGTGCATAACATATCTTTACCATTAAACACAAAACAATATAGGAGAGAAAAAAAATCATTTATTTCCATCTTCCAGAAGTCGTTTTCTAGGTAGCATTCTGGATTTCATTACTCACATTTTTAATATTAAAAATATAAAGGCCCAAAGTCTCTTCTCAATCTGCAGTCAAATTCTAGTACCATAATATATTACTTACCACTGACTTAAAAAGGGCAGGACTTAGCTCAAGTACTCTAGTTCCATAATAATTCAAGACACTGATTTATTTTTTAAATCCAACATTTTAAAAACAGAAACATGTCATGAAAGATGACAATTGCAGGAGACTTTGCTTTTCTATGAGTAAATTTTCAAAAGTGCATATCTGATAACGGAGTTTATGGAGCTTTTTTCAAATATTAAGGAGTAAAGCCCTGCTGCTAAAAATAGAAAGCACTTTAGAATCCTGCCTGTGTACATCTAAATACTTTCAAAGCTCCTTTCAGGTTTTCTCATTGCAGAGATTGCCTAAGATAACTCACGAAGTCTGTGGCAGAGCTTGCTATCAACTTCTCTTCCAATTCAGGGACGTTATTTTGCGCAGAACTGATGCATGGGGCAGTACGTTCGTGTGCAATTCCAATATCCTCTCCCCCCGATGCCCCGGCACTGCTACAGCCACCTCTCATGGCCCTTTCTGTTTTGGAAGCCATGCTTTCTGATTGCCTCAGCACTGATGTAGTTGACAAAGAAAAGAATATCCCATATCTGATTTAATAAATCTCCCATGCGTTTTTTTTTTTCTTTTAATGTGCAAGTTTATGCATATTTTGAACGTTTTAATGTAAACTTTTTAGGCAATGGTTTCCTTAATATACTGTGCTTTCAAAAGGAAGTATAGTTACACTATACAGCAGAATTAAAACAGTGCTGGAGATAATAAGGTAGTACATTACCAGACACAGTAATAACACAAATGCTTTTCTTTCATACAGAAAATATTCAGATAAACTACTATTTTGTTCTCGAAACACATAATATCTTCCAAATAATTTCTTTATCTAAATTCTTCATAATTACATTTAATGATTCTATTCTTTCATCATAATGAAAGATTTAAATAATAAAAGAAACTTAATAGACTGTAATTATTATAATCTATCTGTGGATATTAAAAACATTTCTGAGTGGAAACCATGTTTTAGTTACCGGTAATATAGTGTTACTGCTGAGCTGCATTCCTATCCCTCCTCCTTAATCAGGATTATGGAGTGCAACAGTTTTTGCGTAGTTTCAGATGCCAACGATTTAGGATGAGAACAGCACACACACAAAGCGAAGCGGAGGACACTTGTTTTGCTACAATCCCCTTGCCTGATCCTAGGCTCTGTTTAGCTATCTTTGAGATTCTGAGGAACAGAACTAAAGAACAAAAGATTTAAAACACTCCAGAAAGCAAATCCTTGCTTGGCTTTTCAAAACTATATATACTTGCTTTACAATTCATCACAGCTGGTTTTCCTGACCTGACTTCAGGCATTAGAAATCAAGAGTAGCCGTCTTCTTACCTTAGCATATCAGCCTGTAGAGGTATTTCGATATTTCCTTTGAAATGATATCTTATCCAGGAACAATAAGAAGCACCAACAAGTTCTGTCTTTATACCTTAGCATGCATAAGCACCACAGGCACTAGAAAATGTGCTTAAACAAGAATCTAAACTACAGCCCCAGTAACATTTTTCATTTTTGAAGCAAGATATCACCATTACAATGGAGTATAATGATACATGTTGAAATTTATGCTAAAATATTATAAATTCTCAAACTTTGTTATCTTTCTCTTTGAAGGGTTATAAATCAAAACATAGACATTTCAGTTAATAATTAGCAGAAAATTGGCTGTACTAGTTCATTTGTTCTATTTACATTAAGAATAGATTCCCTTCCGTTCCCTTCCCCTCCCTTCACTTCCCTTCTCTTTCCTTCTTTTCCTTTCCCTTCATCCTTGAATCTCTGAATGTGTGTTTAAGGGTATTCACGAAGAGTAATAACACTCTTATTGCCTACCTGCTTGTAGGTACTGTTGTTGTTGTTTTTCCACTTACCACATAACTACATATTCAGAAGGTGGATGACAACACACGAGTTGCAGCAATCTAATAACAGAAGACACACAAAAAAAGGAAATAAAAAAAATGTTTTCTTTATTTCATACTGTACATCACTGACACAATCGTCTATATCTTTGCTCCACTTTATGCATGCAGTGATTTTTGAGTGATTTTTTAATCATCAGACTTCCTTTGGCTAAGGTATTAAGGTTTTAGGCCAAGATTTATGCTTACATTTCAGTTATGTGCATATTATACTGCATAAGATACAAATACCAAAAAGGAGGTCCATTTCAATGGTACATTTCAATTTAAATTCAAATGAATTTAAATTCATTTAAATGTGAAAGAATTAAAAACAACAAAAGATATAGGAAGGAAACTGTAACCTAGGTGAAAATTTGTTTCCATTGATCTCTCTGTCTCTCCTCTTTTTTCCCTCCAAATTTGCAAATACAAGTAAAAAGTTTCAGCTAATTGAAAAAAACTTCATGTTAGTGCAAGGGTACAAAGAAGAAACATTTTCTCAGTCAGAACCAACATGACTATGAACAACTCCCTACAAATATTAAAAACAGTTGTGTGTCATAAGAGCAAGTAAAAATTAAAGCCTGAACAACACTAAAAGTACCAGGAAGAGTATCATAAAGAAATGAAGAAATGATAACTTCAAATACTGTTAACATCATTCACTAAGATTTCATTCATTTTTGAATAAATTATACTAGCCATATTTATATTGTCTTCTAAATTCTTATTCATAATTGCCTTATTACTATCATTTTCCATAGCCCATCAGACATCCATGTTTTGATCTTCCGCATACTGTCAGCTGAGATACATGTATACTGTGTCCAGTTATTTCATATTTGTTGGTATTAATCACTGAGAATACTTACGCATTTTTGTTCATTATTTTCTTTAATATAATACTAGCTGGTGTTCTCATAGCATCTTGTGTGTTTGAATATATATATTGACTTTAAAATCACAAGGTCAGGAAAAAAATATATAGTGAACTACATGGCTAAATGCAAGTAAGCAGCTTAATTGAAAAATAATGCTTATAGTTTAAAAAATAATTGCATATTAAGGTATGTTTTAAAGAACATGTTACAAATCTGCTCTTAATTTGTACACAGAACTAAAGTGGCAAATGCTAAGCATAAATGCTCACATATCTTTGCTGATATTTCCTTTGTACTTTGACTGTTAAATTACAAGTTTTTGAGAAAGGAGTCTATTTAGCACTATGCTATAAAGCATAATGTATCTGTATCAAAACATTTTGAGACTAAATATTTTGATTTTTCATTGTTGCTATGAAAGCAAGTACAATCCTATAACTAATTTATATCACCAAATCAGGAAGTTCACATTGGCATAAAGTTCCTCCTACACAGCTTTATGAAGCAAAGAAACACTTCGTTTTTATCTGTTCTGATTTCAGTCGAAGGTGTGAGATTAAGGCCCTGTCCATTACAGAGGCAATGACTCCCAAACTGCCTGAGGCAGGAACTCAGTAAGAACAGCAGATCCGGCCCTGAATTTGTAATCCAGATAGGTCCATGGTCTGACACGTCATGCAAAATTTCTGGTCATTTTTTACACATTTTCTCACTTAGAAATTATTTCAATACTATGCCTCTTAATAAAAAATTTGAGTACATAGTTTTACCAACCTCACTGGTGCATTTACTACCGATACCTAAGAGAGGAGGAGTTTCAATAACTATTTTTTTTTTTCTATTTTATGGAATTCATCTTACCGCTGGATTTGCTTACTGCCCAGTACGGTATTTCTTTAATGGAAGGTCAGATATTTTGGGATGCAGTTGCCTGCAGATAAATGTCAAAGTTTCTGGCAAAATGCTAGGCATTTTCAAATGCTGCGCAGCACTGTTACACTTCCAGAAATTCAAAGTTTAATGGTAACAAAACAGTATAGTTCCTTGGTAGTTTTTTTTTTTTTTTTTTTTTGTTAGATTTGGTTGACATTATGGAAGTAGAAGTGGCAATACAGACAACAAGTGAATATTCTGTAAGTACCCAAGTACCCAATCAAACACCACATAAAATATAAACTTAATTTTTGACCAGAATTTTCCTTGTTCCAAACACCACATAAATGAAATATTTCTCCTCCATTTAGTGACTTTTAAGCAAGTAATTTACTTTCAGTTTACATAACACTGAACAAAAAGATAATCTATTTAATAGAAAATTTCTTTCTAATAGTCCCTATGAATACTTACAGAAATAATAAGGATCAGCATAATTCAAATATTTAACTAGGTAAAGGAGGACAAGGGTGGAAATCAATAATTCTTTATCATTAGTAGTTCAGAAATAGAACTTCCTCATGCGTCAGTCCTTCTATTTCTTGTTGATAACTACTGTAAATAGATTTGTAACCGAAATGGCAGAGCACAAATAAAGGCTGCTTCCCTCCTATAAATAAGGGCTTTTCAACCTCCTTTTGCTCTTACACTGTCCTTCTGAAAATTGTGTCCTTTTCCATTGCCTTTCCAGTCAGTGCCTACCAGAGAGATGGCCACGCAGGGACAGAACAGAAGGGAAAGAGATGAGTCAATAAATGCTTTTTAAGAAAAAAAAAAAAAAGGCAAATCTTGTAGAAGAGGTACAAACTTAGAAAAACATGAATCTTTTCACTAACTATAATGCTGAACTGAAGTTTTGATTATACCTCTGAATAAGGTTGTATGCTGAATAGCTAGTAAGACAGCTTTAATTTAGTTTCACTAGTTGTATATTTTGAAATGCAATCTTCCTTCAAATTAATGACTAGAGCTTCAGATCTCTTCAAACACACAAAGCTAGTCTTTAAACAGAGAGCTCTGAGACATCCAAATTGATGTTACAGAATTGCTCTATAGACAAAAACTGCTTAAATGATAAAAGCTTCCTTTAAAAAAAAAAAAAATCTATAATTTCATTTTCTCCATGATGCATTTTCCCCTTAGTGCAAACCCTTCATTTGGTACCCCAACACTCAGGAACCCACTGCTACTCCAGCAATTACTGACTTCAGTGCTATTCATTTTTAGACAAGAAAGCTGCTGAGACAAAATCTCCTAAAACTGTTGTCATGGGTATTAAAATACATTTACATGTGTAATAAGTGAAGTGTTAACATAAAGAGGTAATGCAAATCCTCTCCACAAAATTATTTATCTGTGTAATAAACATTCAGCATAGTAAGATGTAGAATGGTTTAGCCTCAGCAGAATAAGCTGGCCTTGACTTCTGCATCAATATACTGCTTGGCACCCGTAAAGTGAAGATGACAGAGATGGTTAGCTGTGCATTACAGAAAGACTAAGCCCCTCTACAGAGAAAAGTTGCTAGGATTCACAAGTATAAATAATTAGCTTGCTGATATTTTATTTCCATTCTTGACTCTTACTCCTTTCATTTTATCAGCAACTTTTAAAAAAACTTTATCTGACATATGCCCCATAAATTTGCACATAAAGGAGTCTCACTTAGCTAGCTTTCCACTTCTATACACAATCCAGAGAAGTCCTGGGAGTTAAATGCCACCTTCCTTCCTCTATCTACCAATGTCTCTTCCAGCACAAGATGTTGTGTCATTCAATAAACATGCTTCAAGAAAGCATAAAAAATGATTTTATGGGAATGCACATCATCATCTGAAAGTTAATTAGGAAGTGAAATGCAATCAACATATTATTTATTCTCTGTTCTACCATGTTTGTAAAGGACAATGACTCTAAATGAAGAAAGGAAGACAGCCATTAAACAGAAACAGGAATCAGCTCTTTTGTACAAATAGGTCTATGATACTTCAGGTTCTTAAAGATCTACTCATTTAGAAAGTAGGCGTCAAGCACCTCTCTAATAAGTGGCCAGTTCAAGAGATAACTGTTCAGAAATAATAAGAAATAAACCTTATACAGATTTAGACTACATACAATCTGCTCCTCATGCAAATTAGCCTATCTTCTCTAAGGCAAGTAGATATTTTCGGATCTATTTGATACGAAATTACTAAGTTAGATTTTTATCACAAGGATTGGTGGCATTAATTGTACCAAAATCTAAATATGACATACTATATAAGCAGAGATTTTTAAAAGCAAAAAAAAAAAAAAAAAATCACATTTAATGGAAGTTCCTTAGAAATCTTTTCAAGTGAGTTTGTAAACATTTCTTTTAAAAATACACTATTACAGTTTTGAAGATAACAAATTGTTTTGAACTTAAAGGACTGGTCAGAAGCCTTAATGCTTTGTGAGAAACATGTCTTGCATAACTATATAAATCAACAAAAAGCTGATTGATTTACAGTCTTCTTCACCTGGGTAGATCTTTGCAACTACTCAAAGTCTTAGTGAAATCACTAGGGCATGACTTCAGATTTACATGAAGAATTGTGATCTAGAATATCAATTATCACAGAGTTTACTGAATATGGATACCAAGGTATCAGGTGTCCACTGTACTCCTACTGGTTAGCAGTTCTTGCAAACAAAAAAGTTATGGATTATGTAAATTAAAACTTAGCTCATTTCTCTTCTTGATTAATTACTTTGAAGGCAATTGCTTATTAATGTCTGTTCCAAATTTTATGAAGTTTAGCAGCAGGAGTATGAGTTAATGCTAATGGACTTTGGATCAGGCTCCTGACACTTGAATATATGGTCTACTGGTTTATGAACTAGTTACTTAGAATTAACAACTATGATTAACTGAAATGCTTTCTTCTACATCTGATTTAAGCAATATCGTCAATTTACAGATCCTGCTGATTTTTATATGCTAAAAAACTGAAAATTAGGCCTTTAAGCACATGCAAAAATAAATTCATGTGGATATTTCAGATACCATTAAAAGTTTTGTGTTCATTATCATGTTGGGCATGGAAATTCTTCAGATAATTGAATAAGAGATAATTAAAGGATTTTTTAACGTAATTGAAAAGAAGGGGGTTATGGCCTTATTATGGATAAACAGGAATTGTTCTGTAGTAACACAAGATATACTTCTCCCTAAGAGTGTTTCAACAGTTCTAATATTAAATTGTTCAGCTTCCTTGTCCATTTTACACTATTTGTCATTTATACATCTTCAACATGTCTCCCTTGTTGGGAGCCCAGAACTGGGCCCAACACTCCAGATGCAGCCTCACCAGTGCTGAGCAGAGGGGGAGACCACCTCCCTTGACCCACCGGCCGCCCTCTTCCTCAGGAACCCCGGGGTACCGTTGGCTTACGTGGCCACAAGGGCACATTGATGGCTCATAGGCAAATTGTTGTCCACTAGGACACCCAACTCCTTCTCCACAGAGGTGCTTTCCAGCAGCGCAGCCTCCACTCTGTACTGGTGCATAGGTGTGAAGAGGAATCAACATTAAGAAAATCTTATTTTCTTTTTTCCTATTTTTATTACTTTAAAAAAGAATTTTTTAAATGTATTTTTATTATTTGGAGTTTATTTCAACTTAATGACTGATGTATATTAAGTTTTAAATTCCCCAGCGATCTACACAGTTGTCTTCTGGAGAGCCATAGCAATAAACCACTGAATTGCACTTAGAGTATTACTGCTTTAAGGGAAAAATATCTGTTTTACGTCATTAATTTCATTACAGTAATAAAGTCATATTTGAGATTTGTTAAATTATTAAAAGATGAATTTGGGATATTTTTTAAGAACAGGTAGTTTATTGAATAGTATTAATATATTGTCATTTAGAGGAGTGTTTGGATATCTACTGTTTGGATATTTAGATTTAGTGAAGGGTGCTTCTTAGCAGAATTTTGAAAATTTCTTAACTGTTTCAGCACTGTTAGTCAACAAATACATCCGGCTGCAAATTAGGAGCATATCTCTTGATAGTGGATTTTAAAGGCATTGAAACAAATTAAGATCCAAATAGGCAAATGTAGAAAAACAGGTTATGTGCTTAGTTACTTAGCTCTTACAGGAACTTATGCACCACACTTGCTAAGTATTCCTGAAGTTGCTCTTAACAGCTATATGCATTCTTATGTGCCTATGTAATTTTGAACAATCTGGCCCTAGCAGGTTAATTATGTCCTTTTGCTGAAACATATATCCTTAAAGATAACCTCCGGTTTTAAACTTTTGATACATTTAAAATTCTATCAGATTATTTTCAGTAGGAAACTCATGTGGACACTGCCTGTATATAGTTTAGAGTTCTGTAATTTGATCTATCAGGCAAAGAGATTATCAATAGCTTTGATAATAAATGGCAGATATTTTGAACTTCTGTGTTTAGAGTTTTATCAAAGCAAATATATTAAACACAGAACCATAAATAATAAAAATACAAAACATCACATAAAGCTTCTCTTTATTGGCTGGCACTATACTGACCTCTCCTTTTAAAGCAGTAAAATAGATTTTTCAGTACCTAAAGTAATTTAAAGTCAGCTAACTGAAAAGTGTGTGAAGAGCAGCTCTGGCAGCCTGCATATGCAGCTGCTTGGCTCAAACACAGACTCATTACTGAATAAGAAAAACAACTTTTTTTCTAACTGGAAATTTGAAGAGCACTCATATTTAAAAGTTGAAATTATGCCATATTTGGTACAGTGGAGCTAAATTAAAAATAAACATAGGCAGGCATTTTGGTTTGAAAATGGCAGATTTAAAAATATATAGATTAAAAGCATTTTTAAGAAATGATCATATCAGGAGGTTAGTGATCATAAAATTTGAGGAATTCAGAGTAATACTACATATGAAGAAAATAATACCATTTGGGCACAAATCATTTATACACAAATACATAGATTAATTAGCTGAATGTCAGGTAACCTCAGTCCTGCAGCTTTTGATTTGTTTTAATAGATTATATATGCTTTTAATAAGATTTGGTTACTTTGAAAGTATTTATAGCTTAAGGATCTAAATTTTAATTTTGCATCTGTTTTCCTTCAATACTTAAGATTTTAGGAACAAATAAGTCAATTTTTTTTAATGATCTCACGCACTGCTGCTCACGCTCATGCTACTACTCTGAAGAGCATCATGTAGGAACTAATACAGAATGTTGACGAATTAAAAAAGTGGTCACTAAAAATAAAATAAAATTATTCAATGACAATGGAATTCACTTAGAGAATCAAGCCTATAAACTAAGGATAACAGTGAAAAATTTATGGGAACAGAGAAACAATAAATATATAGAGGTAGTGAGCTACCAGCTAATGAATTATATCACAAGTATTAAATGTCACTTATTTATGGTATGATTTTTTATCTGTGACTTAAGAAACTCATGAGTTAAACAGACTCAGTTTCCAGATTATTGAACACATGTTTTTGTAAACTTTTTTTTTTCAATTTGCCTCCATTAAACATGAAAAATTAGCATACAGTCTTCATGATGTATCAGAATTTCAAGAATATTAATTTCTTTCTAGAGAAATTAATTGCTAGGAAAACTTATAAACTCAAAATAGAAAAAAACTTGAATGTTAGAAAGTGGAGAGATGTTATCCTAAATAACCTACTGCTGTAATGATGCTACACTAATAACAACACGACACATTAAACCTGGAAAAAAAGTTTGCAAACAAATATTCTGCTATTAGAAGCCTAGAAGCCACATGGTAACACATGCATTTTGACTAAGTTCATTGAGAAAACTTTGCAGGAATTATATTTTAGTTTATGCAGATCAAACTGGTTTTCAAGTTATACACAAAGAACATTTAAATTTTGGATTCATAGTGCACTAAGCAAAGGCATTTCCAGGCCGGAATTCAGATTAATACAAGCCAACGGTGAACAGGTTTATTCTGAACACCAGAACACAGAACTCGGGCATTTAGGGAAGAAACACTTGATTGCCTTCCTCTCATATCAAGGCCAAAAGTGAGTGACGTATTTTAACAGAACTGAACTGCTGTACTTCCACTAATCTCAGATTGCAAGACAAGATATTCCTTGGTGAGATTCTTTTTGGCCTGAAATTGTGTGGAAAAATGAAAGAATTGAGGAACTGTTCTATTAACCCTCAATAAATCCACCTAAGGAAGGCAATAAGTACTGTTATTGCCTCTTTGCAGACAGAAAAACTGAGATTGACCCTTCACCGTGATCAGAAACATGAGTGAAATGCAGGTTGTCAAAAGCTAGCTTGGATCCAGAGAACAAGATGGCAAGTTACACTTCATCCTCACTGCCCCCCTGGATCACCTCTGGATCACTGCGCCATCTATCCAGACTAGCTAGAGCAAGGCTGGCTGATTCATGTCTCCTGCAGTGCTTCCCAAATGCAATATATATTTACAGAAAGAAGGTAAGGAGCTAAACAACAGCACTCATCTGATTTGCTATGAGAGCTCAGGAGTTTCTGACAGCCAGCCTGGGTCCTACCCTACAGAAACATGTTGTTCAGTGCTAGTGCATAGCTAGTTTCTATTATTGTTTCAAAAAGCTCTTACTGCTTCTGGTGGTTCTGATGTTATAAGTGAAACATTATACGTGACAGATGGTGCAAGGAAGAGTTCAGAAGGCCAGGAAGATTGTCCTGTCACTATAGCAAAGGAAAATTTTGTCTCTTGAATTAGGAATATCCTCTGTGAGGGAAAACTTATTTTGTGGTACACAGTGCCCTAAACTATTATGTAATTGGCATCATTTGCTCTGTATTTATGGCATTATGAGTTTACTGTATTTGGGTTTCTTCAAATAGTTTTACATATCTTGGAGAAATTGTATTTTATATGATGATTTAATCTAACCACAGCTGCAGCAATATAAATTACACTTAAGACTATGCTGATTGATTATAATCAGTTGTAATCATGTCTTATAATTACATTGCATTCTGGAAGCAGAGGACTTTTAAGCCTACTCAGCACCCTGCTACATAAAGAAGATTAGCTGTTACTTCTGACAATCTCAGCCAACACCGAAATATGCATATAAACACCAAGTCTTATAAATTTATTGTCCAAGAATCAAATGAATTTCTCTGTGTGTCGATAAAAGACAAAATAGAAATAAAAAAGCCTAAAACTTATTGAATGCCATACTTGTATAAAATATCCTCTTTAAAATATTTATATTCTGTTTAGCTTAGATATGTCGATAAATATAAGAAAAATCCATTTTCTTGATATTCATCTGATCATTATTTATTAGGATCCCATTGTTTGTTCAAGCAGCAGTGGAATAGTGCAGGATGCATTGAAGCTACAGTATGTCAAAGAGGCATCAAAGTACTATAAATAAATCCATACCTCAATACAATAGTAAATTAAAAAGCCTTTATATGTATATGGGATATACCAGCTTCATTTTAGCAATTTAATGGTTCTCCTTCCCAAAGGTGAAAGTTATCTTATTTCAGAGGCACAAGGCATTTGAGTGCTTTCACTCGTTTGGCTAAAGCATGGGGAAGGATGAACCTCTCATCTGTCAGAAATTCAGTTGCTGGCAGACCAGGCCCTCCCAGTCCACTCAGCAACCAGAAGTCTCTTATATTTGTTCAGTTAACTCAGGATGGAAAATTGGCCTAAAAAATCTCACTGTTCATAAGTTTCCTGGTCCAATCTCATACACTTTGGCAGGCAGAAGTCTACACTAATAATGAGTTTATCCTAGCCTTCTTTGTGTATTCCTGCCTTCACAGAAATCCTGGCAGGTATTTTATTTTGTAACTGTGAGATGGCAAATATAAAACCAGGTGCAAAAGCATAAACACCTGAGCAGGCTCCCAGAATGGCTTTATTGTGCATTTAACTATCAACTTGCCTATAATGACTGCACTCATTTTCCAAGCTGTCCTGTCCATGGAATCCAGCCCACAGAATAAAGCTACTGACTTGCTCTCTATTCCCTGCATTAAATCTGAGTTCTAAATTTTTTTTATTTTTTTTTTTTTAAGGAAAAAAAGAGAGCATTTGATAGGAATACAGAACACTTTTTTATTCTTTCAACTTTTTCAAAAAAAAATAATGTTCTCATAGTCACTCAAGCTTAAAATTACAATAAAAACTCATGATTACACAGTCTCAAAACATTGTCTGTGTTGCAAAGGTGATCTTTTCCTACGAATGTGTAAAACCATTACAAGGTCTCCATGATCCCAAATGCCTTTTGGGCATATTACATAGTAAAATAAATGAGAACCTCCTGTTAAATGTAAGCTGTAGAATTACTCTGAAGCATGCTTAAGAATGAGCTTCTTCTTTAATATGAACAAACACAAAATGCCACAGTTGCACCAAATGTTTGTAAAAAGATTACCAGTTCTTACTAAAACTTCTAAAAGATTAACATAAACATTTACAAATTATGATCAAACAAAGCATTTCTGTAAACAAAGATACTCTTTCAGAATTGTCTTTGTTATGCAAACCTTCACTCCAGCAGAGAGCTCTTCAACCAAGAGGTCATTGATACAGATACATCTCTGAATTAATAAAGAACACACCTGCAGGAGAACTAGCATAAAACACCTGTAGGGCTAAAGAGACTCCAAATTGAAATGTTAGCTATACATACATGAAGATACAATAGCCGAGATCTTACTGTGCCCGGTACTACCTTTCCAGGCATGTAATTTTGCTAGCTGTATTATGCTTTTTAACTGGCCTTTTCAGTATTCACAGTTTGGAAAGATTTGACTGAATTGAATAGCAAGTAGCAATCTTTATATATATGGTGAACAATCCTATTATGTGTGCAAGGCTAAAGTGCCTGCTCCTCTTTCAAAGTCCAAAAAGAGCTCACTGTCTGTATTCGGTAGAGAAAAGAACTGAAAGAAGATATCAGGCCTAAACGTGTTCAACTTGCATTCCATATGTATTAAATTTGGGCATATTTGCTAAGAAAAAATGGTCATGTTAGGAACTTGAGGGCAGTATGAATTATATATAGTGAAAATCAGATGTTTTGATAAGTCATTAGTATCTTGCATTTCAGAAATCCAGGAGGCGCAAAACTATTTAGAAAATCTTCCTTCTCTAACAACGATTTTGTGCAAAACCTATATACTATTATTTTCATGCTAAAGTTATTAAGGAGCATGTGATTGTCATGGCTGATAGCAAAGATGGCTCTAAGTAGCTAAAACTTTAAGTTTAACAACGAGGCCAGGAGGGCCTCCTAGCTATCGTCCTAGGATGAACTGACATCCATATAGATCAGCAAACTACTTCAGTTAACCTTGTTATTTGATTTATGTCTTGCCCATGGGAAATTTAGTTAATTGGCTGCTCAGGTGTATTAAGTCAATTTTCTCACATTTCAGGGAGGAGAGCAGTTGATCAGGCATTTTCATGAACTGGTGATGGAGCAGATATTACATGTTTATTTTTACTCACAATCAAGGTCTGATGAAAGGAGGCAAAGAGAATAAAGAACTAAAACCCTGCTGCAGTTAGGTTAACTTTATCTGTGTCTATTTTATTACTTTATCTGTATCTATTTTATTACTTAAATTCTAAAATCCTAAATTACTTTTCATTCAGCAACAATGTGATATATATATTTTTATGTAGAATTGAGACACTATGATTCCGTAAGTCCCTTGACATGAATAGTTTATAAATGAGCAAATACTGAAGCATGTTTTCTCAAGATTCTTGAGGTAGAGGATTATCTCATACTGTTACATGCTTGCAGCACTAAGCAAACTGTTGATATTTAACAAAGAATCAATGCTAAATAGATGAAAGAAGCTCAGTAAATATATTTTATTTGGATATTTTAGTAGAATATTTAATAAAGCATCTCCTGAGATTTTTGCTTGAAAGCATTCATTCCAGTTAATTTGGATGGGATAATGTCATGGGAATTGAAAAGCATTAATAATATGCCCAAAATTGCATTCACTTGAGCTGTATCTATATAGAGATACAGGTGTATGTTGGTATAAGTTGTGTAGGAAGGTGTCCAACTGGGGACCCCGCTGCAGCTGGCTTGCGGCTAGTTTGCCAGTTCGCTGGTTTGCCTTCACAGCATTATCAGAGCATGAAGGTGCCGGTGGTGTGGGTCTGCTTGGCAGATGATAACAGCAAAAGCCTGAATCTGAAATCTCCAAAGTACCCTTCTCAACTAATTTATAAGCAGTCCCAGTAAATTGCAGCATTTCTCCTGTTTTTTGTTTACTCCTCTCCTATTTGTATCCTTTTTGTCATTTACTTGTAAATCATATCTTGACACAATTTAGGCAATGATAACCTTGGGAGTCAAGACTTTCATTTCTGTAGTTACATATTCTTCTTGGATACTTTAGATATTATTGCAATAAAATCTACTGCTTTTAATATTGCCACTGATATTTTCTGTGATGTGAAGTGTTCACAATATAAGTTAAACAATTCAAGTAAAAACAACAGATCACAGTATTTTTCTTAGGTAATCTTTTGGCGTTTTATGCACTACTTAGGAAGGTGTTTTTGCATGTCTTGTTCTATGTCAGCCTTTTATCATATACAGATTTACTTGACTTATATTCTTATGTTAATTGTTAAAACCCTTTGTGCTTCTGCCAAAATCTCTCTGCTAATGTGCCTCCATCCCTGATATGAAACTCTCCTTGATATTTTAGAGAATGTCTTAATCTTTGATTTCTGCAGAAGAAAATACTTTTGTAAGCATTTCAAATTCACATGCATATTTCATATCCTGCTTATACAATTTAATTATACAGATGACTTCGATTCTGCCTGTGATTCTTGCTTAAACTGGCATATATCTAGTGGGTGAACTGATCCAGGGGCTGCCAGTTCATGCCTCAACATGCCGAGAAGACCAGTAACCACAGCTCATGGCGCTCTCTGCTCTCTCAACACTGCCTTGCAGAATGCTGTCCTATCAAGTCTGATGGGGGCAAAGGCACAAGTGGTGTTTGGGACAAGAATTAGAGAACAGTGTTCAGAGGAGGGAGCCTAGAAAAGAGAAAGCCCTGCAGGGACAGAAAGAATGTGTGTAAAAGAGAAATAATTGAGTGATACTGAGACCTGGAAGCAACTAGGTTTTAAGTTCCAAGAAAGGGAATTAAACACAGAGAGACAAATTTTGTATTAAGTTATGCTATCAGTTAGGGTTTATACCAGTGTATTTAGGAGAGTTCTCCCTAGAGAAAAGGAACTGATATCTAGAAAAGGAGTCAAGCAGAATTGTAGTAGAAGAATTTCAGACGTAGCATCACTAAAGGAAAAGAGAAGTTTATGCAGAACACTTCAAGCACAATCTCATGCAGCTGTATAAACTCGGAAAACATTGCAAAGGACACTAGTCAAAATATGAATACTGAACATGTGACTTTACATGTGGGTACATATAATTAGTGGTGTTCTGGATTTTTTTTTTTTTAAGATTATGAATGATCGCACTTTTAGAAATGACTTGTACTTTACAAGCCACTTACACTTTATAAGCAGAGCACCATAAATAGCAATGTCTAAAGAAAAGGTGGCACTTTCCACTGGCAGACTTATAAACTGTCTTAAAACTAGTCCACCACAGTGATGCCTGAATGGGCTCAAATCCAGCTGGATGAGACCCAGCATTATGAAAACAAACTGACCAAGATGTAGTAAGTGAGTTTCTAAGGATTTGAAATGAGACTCATTAAATCAATAGCCAAAAAAAAATCTGTCTGCCTAGAAGAAATGTTGCTTCTAGCAGGGGCAATCCATAAAGCAGGTTTTGCGATGCTTTCTGTAACTTCAATCCACATTGTCCTCTACAATGCAGAAATAAATAGAATCTAGTAATATTGTAAATATCAGTACTATCTGGCTTCATGTTAAAATGAGTCAACCACAGGAAATTATTTTAAATAATGTCTTTTGTATATATATTTTGTGGTATCTGCAGGGGGATTACGGAGCAACAGGGCCGTGTGATGAGACCTGAAGCAGACGCACAGGTCATGTCCTGAATGCAGTAAAGTTACACTCCACAACATGCCCAGGTCACGGGCGGTCCTGGCAGACAGAATGCACCTCAGGACCCTCCCAGGGGATGGTATGAGCCCGGTATCATCCCAGACCAAAACAAAGCACGAGCCAAGGTGCAGTCAAACCCGACCAAACTGTGGAGCATGCCGTGCACAGCAGCTGTCCTTAGGGGACTGAGCACTGGACACCAGATCCGCAGCACGTATTTCAAGCATGCTTACTGACCTCCTCTTCCTTCTCCTCTCATCCCAGGTACTTGTCAGAAAACATGGCTGGCTAAGCAGCTAGGTTCGTCTTAGAGTCTAGTTTACATTTTCATTTTGTTTGGTGTGCAAAATTTAGATGCTTATTTCTGCCCTAAGCTTCAAGCCTGAAGCTAACCATGCAAACAGTTAATGTTGTGAGAAAAATCCACCTGCTGTGGTTTAATTGAGGAGCATATAATGTGCATATATTTGATTCTCCATAGACCTCAAACATCCAAACTAGCCATGTTGCACAAGCACTGTTTCCCTTTTAAAATGAATTAAGCTTTCCACCTTGAACTATTCCATTATTCTGATATGCTTTATCCAAACATCACAAAATTCAATAATTTGCCCTCCTCACAAAAATAAGCAGAGACAAGGCTTTTAGCAGGAGTCCTGATACTAAGAGTGATCTTCTCCAGAAGAGATACTGTGTCAGGTACTAATTTTGATCTCTGGCAGATCATTATGTGAATGTATTAAATACTTGCTACTGTGTGATTATTATAATTATTACTATATTATTTCTTATGAATAACAGTATAGGATGGAACAGATGAAAAGACAGAAGACATTGAGTTAGGCAGTGGTCTGTAAAAAGAGTGGCGCTGTTGTAATCTTGCTGCAAGCAACAGTATTAAAATTTTAAAATAAAGAAAAATTATGCATTAGACCAGTCAATGTTTTAAATGAATTATTCCTAAATATAAATGGTGGCATGGGAAAAGGAATAAAGGTGCTTGTTTGCAAATGTGATGGACACTGGTATCAGAGCTGATCAGACAGAGATTATAATATGCCAGGGCTCAGAAATCTCATCTGAAAATAGGGACTGCCAACCATGGAGTACGTTGTCGCATGAGAATAGATAACATACAGAAAGACAGTAATCACAGAGAGCTTGGGAAAATTAAATAGTTTGTATGTCAGAGAATGTAAAAGTGAGAGAGGAGAAAAGGAAAAGTTCAAAAGTTGGAATAAGCAAATGGTTGGGCAAATAAAGTAACAGTATTCTGGTTACTGATGAATGGTCATAGTTGCGTTCATCAACCCTGGAAATAAAGATATTGCAGCAGTGAAACATTAAACAGTGACAGACTGGGTGAATTCTGTTGTAAAAGGATAGCAAAGACCACATTTTAGCAATGTAGTGTGTTATGAGCTGGGTTATGAACCTCGTGTGAACTCTGCATTATGAAGTGTGTTGAGAAATCGGTTGTGGTAGGGAAGTGAATCAAAGAAAACAAGAGGAGAGTCAGAAAGACAGAAAACAAAAACAGAAACAGGCCACACTGTTTCTGCCTTCTTTTTCACCACAAATTTCCTTTTAAAAGGGACCACCTGAAGATCTCCATTCAGAGAATGTAATGAATATAACATACCACTGAGTAAACAATAATCAGTGCTTTACTAATATGTAAAGACTCCTTTCTTCTTGATGTTCACCACTTCTTCTGATATGTTTGGTATTTCACTATGCATTTATTCAAGATTTGAATTCTGAATGAGATTGGTGCCTTTGCTCTTGCTTCTGTACTTGATATATAATGTTATTACCACTGAAACTGATAAAAATATCATTGAAATTAGAATGATGTACTAAAAGCTGATCTATATAGTTCCAAATCTGCCTAAGATCTTTCATGTATGTGGCAGAAAGTTTCCAAATATACGTAAGATTTCATTTTAAAAAGTGAGTTTCAATACACACTTCATAACTTTAATTCAATTATTCCTATACAGACCAATTTTCTTGCTACTCACATAAATTGTTTGTAAAGCACACCCACATTATTGTATTTTGAAACTGAAAAAAATCAAGAGGAGATTCTTATTCAAAAATTGGGAAAGCTTGTCTGCCTTAAGGGTATTTTTGGGACTACATATAACTGGAACATAAATACCTTATATATACAGGCAGTGTGAGATAGCATAATGAAGAAACATACCTGTTAGAGTATACAATATTAAGACTGAAATAATACTTTAAACAAAGCATCCTCACGCAATTCTCCTCCACAATTATCTTTAAAGTTGTCAGTAAGGGTTTGCTATTCCCTTTTAGGGAAGAAGGAAGAAATTTTCATAATGTATTGGAAGCAGTATAGTGAAACTGTCTTCCTTCTGTCATGGAGCTAGTCTGCTGTCCTAGAGGGTGAGAGCTATGTCACACATCTCGTACACTATTTAACACACTATTGTTTTTCATTATTTGAATCAATATTTAATCTCTTTTTCGAACTTAATAAACTGTCAACCTCAAAATAGCACATGGTCCACAATCATTACAAGTATGTATATATATATATTTATTATTATCATCATTTTTAATTTATCTTTTTTTTAGATATGAATCTCTTATTTTCAGGTTATATTTTCTTTCAAATAAGGAAACACAATTTTTATATATCTTTACTTTACAAATTCTGTCAGAAAAGCTGATCTTCAGTGCATCTTAAAAATCAGAAAAAGTTTCTTCATTTTAAATGATCAGACTTGAAGATTGTGGCCTTCACCCATGCCACAGTTTCTTCATATGCAAAATAAACAAATTATCCACTCCATAGGAAACATGGACACTTACAATAGTTTCTGTTGCCAAGTGTTTGGGATGTTCATAAGGTTGCTGCTGGATGAGCAAAGTATGTGTATTCATCTTACTGCAAGCACAGGACAGAGCTATCTTTTTCAAGTGTATTTTTTATTGTAGTAACAATAAATCCCTTGAGGAAAAAGACAGATGACATTATTGTGCTTTACAGCAACTACTGTACTTTTATGCCTTTAATAGGACAGCGTAATGGCACCAGGTGATTGTTGTACACTAAAACATAAACCTATTCCATCACCTTAAGATGCTCTTTGAACAACTCTTCAGACCTATTTCCTGTTCTTAACCTCACTATCTCTGATTTGTACTGATCTTGTTCCCTGTCAAAGTGATTGCTACTGGTGACACATTCCACTGAGAATTGCTCTAACATCTCAGACAAATTCTGTATATTATTTAGGCATTTTCAAAATGTATATGTATGTATACGCATTACATATATATGTGTGTGTGTACACACAACTTAGAAGCAATGAACTTCAATTACTACTCTCACACATGAGATGTGCGTGTGTATAAAATAATATAAGCAAACTAGTGAAATTTTACACAGGTTCTTAGGGAGAGTATTATATAAGGAGTACTATGTATACAGTACTATCTCCTGTTATGAACTAGTCCTAGGAATCAGTATTCTCAGCACAGTACTACGGAATTGTACTTAGGGACCTTCATACTTTCATAGAGAAACAAGGGAAATTGTATATATAGCTAAATAGAAAGAACACTACATGAAGAGTACTATAGGGACAGGGCTGTATAGAGAAAGTGCTACAGCTTATATAAGATTTTGTTTGTAAGAATACCACAATACTAAGCATTACATTCCTAAATAAGTATATGGGCACATTAAAAGCCCACTGAAGTCCCAGAATAGGATGGTGAAAGTCAGATTTTTATATTCTTGACTAGTAAATCATCTCCTACCAATCTGAAAAGGCAGAAAGGGAATTTTGAGTTAAGGTCTTGTTAGAGGAAAAATTTTGTACTTCAGTAATCTTATTCTGAAAAACAGCCAGCTGATTTTCTTTCCCATTAAAAATAAATACTGTTACTAGTCAAGATTCCAAGTCAGGAAAACTATTGACATCAGTTTCTCTGCTAATGCATGGCCAAATAGTGTCCATCATCTGCTGAGGATGGAATATTTTAAGACCTTTATATTATAGGAATATATTAAGACTGTGCTTTAACTCATCTTTTAAGAAGAGTTTCCATTCAGGCACTGCATTCTGCTGTACAAATACAAGTGAACTGCTGAAGTATATGTCTTCGCTCCAGTGCAATACCTCTGTAAACATTATATACTGTGGAAAGTGGAACTCTGTCCCTGTTAGAATATAAATATCAAATCTGCAGAGTGCAGATCAGGGATGAAGTCTGTACTTCAGACAGCAGTGGAGTAAACAGTTGTGCAGCCAGAACTACGTAATTAAAGAAAGTCATGGTACCCAATGTATGGTTGTATGGATATCCAAGTCACAAAAATAGTATTGCCATTGGCTTTAGAGGCAAAAAGAGTTCTCGTATACATAAAATATACATAAAAGATACATATGCATATGTATACATAAATATACAAAAAATACATGAAATATACATAAAAAAATAAACAGGCAAATAATGATATGCATTCCAAATATCTCTAAGACTATGAACTCTTCCTTTACAGTGGTGCATTATTTTTGTGAGCAGACCTTAATGTTCAAAGGGATACTGTAGCATGTATGCTGTGAGGTCTATACCTCTATTCAGATTAATTTATCTAAATGTACAGCACAGAAGAGCTCCAGCCTTTACAGTACTCAAATATCTTCAATTAGGATAAATTTCCTCCCAACCATAACCATATACCGTATAAGAAGGTTTATGTGTTGAGTTTATAATGTTGATGTTGGGCTTGGTCCTCAGCTTCTGAGAAACACAAAGCAAAAGTTGACTGTGGGTTTCAAAGTTACCTGAAGTCACCTCCTCCCTTCCTGCCCTACCAGATGTATGCTGGGCCAGACCCTTGGTATCAGGGAAGTCTGAATGTTTTTTCTAAATTACCCTGGATACTAATTGTGCCAAACAACCATTATAATATCCAGCAATCACAGGGCAGAGCACAGCTTTGCCCACACTGCCTGTGCCAGTCCTAGACAAGCAGGTGGTTGGAGATTTATGCTGGCATTTGCTCCACTCTGAGGTCTGTATACTCTGGAGTGATGTTTCTACTGGTAAATGCAGAAATCAGTGACACTTGGCACTGACAGAGTAACACTGCAAAGCAGCTTGGAAAAGAGAAATATCACGGGCCTAGACAAAACAGTAATAACTGAGAGCTATATTACATATACTTTCTCAAAGCATTTCTATTCTCTCTGGTTAATAAAAGAATGTTTTTTTAAGTGTCAGCTTATTTAAAAATATAGTTATCATGTAATGACAGATTTTAAGTTCATAATTGTATTTCTTTCAACAAGCTCCCCAGTGAGGTAACAGGATCTATGACCTTTTGGTAGATGCTTGACAACTTCCACTGGCCGTAGTAGATAAGTTCTTATTGCTGGTAAGGTCATGCAACTCTTAGCTCATTTTAGGTATGTTCCCCAACTGCATATGCACCACTGATCAGCCACCATTGTTCTGGCATGAAAAATAATGTCCCCAGGAGGAGCTCCTACAGGTGTATGAACTTGTTCTGCTGGAAGATAAGGCAGGTTATGATATTAATGAATGTCAAAGAATGCCTGGATTTTGTGAAGACAAAACTGTAATTTTCATGCTAATGAACAAAATCCTGTTGTCATTAAATCCTTCAAATATTTATAAAAAGAATGTATTCAGTTAGCAGAGAGATCAAATGTATCATAGCAGGCTCAGGTAACCCTAGCCTATAATTAAATGTCATTTCCTCTTGGGAACAATTCTTCAACAAGAGAGTAGCAGTAGTGCCAAGAACGTGTCAGCAGCTGCAACTGCAACTGGAAAACAGCAGGTTGTATTTCAGTGTCTTAATTTGTTGTCTTAAATACAACCCTGAGAACTTCAGGCCTCAAAAAGGTGACAGAGACATGGGGTCGGCATGTTAGTAATCTGAAGCTGTCGTCAGAGAACAGGAAATTATTTTGTGACATTGCATCCATAAACTACTACTTCTCAGGTTTCTCTTCTTTTTACATGTATCTTCACCAAAATAAATAAAAAGATTAAAAATTCAATATGTAGATTTGTTTCATTGTTCAAGTTGCTTGAAAATGTCCATGATAGAAAGTGTAACTATTCAAAGTTCAATATCTCACAAATAAAAATCTAATGTCAATTCTTTCATTCTTAGATGCAAGAATTCCATGTCAAATGAAATTGCTCTTACAATTTGATTTCAAAGAAGTTTAGATCAATGTTATTGATTTTAAAGAAACCTTAATTATTCATTTTATATCTAGATTATTACTGAATTTTGCCACATGTTGACTCACTATTTTGCTAGGAAATTATAAATGTCTAAATTAATAACAGAGAAGTGCAGAGTTTACTCTGAAGCTGCAAAGATTGAAACTAGCAGGAAATAATATTTTTAAAAAGTTAGAAACGTATATGCAATTAAAAGCTTCAAACTCCACAAAAAAAAAAAAAAAAAAAAAAAAGGTGAACTACAGTTATCATTTCCCACTGTAAGATAACTGAGTACAAAGAGTAAGGATTGATTACATGATCTCTGACGTTATAGGTCTGTCTGAATGACACCTGTTATAGGCCTAGGCTTGATGTGACACAAACTACATGAGGCTCAAATTGTGTACAGAAATGCACAGTTCTCAGCACACGTATCATTGCAGACTGCAAGAGGAGACCTTTGGCTGTGCCTGGAGGATTGAGTGACCACAACGTGGGGGAACTGACTTCACATACAGGCAGCAGGCAAAGGGAGAAGAGTTAAATAAACACAAAGGTCACAGAGAGAACAAAGTCACCTTTCATAAAGAGAGAATCTCAGAAAGTGACTTTCAGCGCTACTAGGGCAAAATCAGCAGAAGACCACAACACATCCTTTGAAAATTAGCTCAGAGGGGTGGCATGTCACATAATGATAATCAGTCAGAAATATCCTGTGACAGGAACCTTCATCAGTAAAGCCTTCTGTAAAAAGCCACTGACACTTAATAATGTATAAGAAAACCCTCCTTTGGAGCTGTTATGCGAGACCTCTTCCTTTCCATTTTGAGTTGACAAGCTGAATATAAGTTAGAGTAGTTGCAAAAGAAACAGAAATGATTTCAGATGAATTCACATTCTATCTTTAAAAATAAAAATCTTAAGTCTTTTACTGAGCAAACCAGCAGTTCTTAAAGCACTTTTCTCAGGGAGAAAAGCAACATGCATAATTTTCTTACAGAGAAACTAACTTGAGCAATTTGCAGTGAGAAAACTAATTATGGGATAAAACACTTTAAATCTGGAGAATTTGCAAATATTCTGTTATTCCTATGATCTTCAGGATCTGGATGTGGAAACAACTAAGCACATAAAATACACTCTCCCTCCCACCCCAAAATACACTTCTTTGCCTAAGTGAAAGATATTGGAAGCTCTGCGCAAGACCCAAACTCCTATGTACAGAAACACCTGTACATTGGCATGGAGAAGGTGGTCCTTGAAAGCTTTCATGCAAAAGAACTTTGAAGCTGAGCAGCACTATTTTTCCATTCTGAGTATATAACGAATAGGTCAAATATTCCTGTGTTTCATTTTCCTTTTTTTTAATAAGGTATAAATACCATCAAGATCACACTGAACATAGTGAACACTAGCACAAAAAGCAGAAAAATAATGTTCTGAAAAGTGTTAGCGACCTCTCTCTTTCCAAAGCAGAAGTAGTTCAGGCTGTTTAGAATGCAGTTAATACAGTGTTCGTATTCTGGAATGCTACAGTCATGTTTTCTGATGTATACAAATGAGTAGACACTAGTGCTCAGAAGACCTTTGCCAAACCAAGTGTCAGGTCAAAGAAGGAAACATTTCTTCTTCTAGCAGTTCTTGGAAATTCAAGAAAAACAGCTAAAGATATTTTCTGTGTTCTGAGTGCATTTAAAATATATTTTGTCTATTGATGCAATGAAAATACCATGATTTTACGTCTTGAATATAGGATGGTAAATATATATTTCTTTTTTTTAGAAGCCTAATTTTTCCCAAGACTGTACTCATATTATTCATTTATTTTTGTTTTACTAGGTTTTTGTTCATAACAATAGAAACTTCACAGCTTGATAAATTACATGTCAGAACCTGTTCTTGTTTATTGTTTTGTGGGCTGAAGGGATTATCCAAAAGGTTTTGGCTTTTTGTTCTCAGTTTTTTATAGCCACTTGAATAGGACAGGTAGACACACTAAATAGTTGATAGCTTTATTTTTTTATCATTATTGTTATTTGCAATACATTTAGCCATTTGTCTGTGATTTTCTAAGGATGCTCTAGGCACATGCTTATCTTATCTTTTTCAAAAGTGCAAATTTTACTTGTAGAAATAATTGTTCCTTTGTATTATAAATCACAGAGATCCAGGCCCCTAAAGCACTACTGTATGTGATTTACAAACAGAAATAGGCCAAAAGGCTTAACAGAGGATGAATACAAAACCTGAAATTGCTTTGACAGGGTGCAATAATTTATTTCTACTATTAGAAGTTCATTGATTCCAAGTCCATTAAATATTTCTTTAAATGAGGAAAATGTTCAATTATGCTCAGCGATTAATCGAATTAGCCATTTAAAATACATGCTAGACTTTAATTTTTGTTGAAGTAGTGCTAAGAATGGCTTTTTATGGTGTAAAACTTTGTAAAACAGGAATTAACAAAATTAAAAAAAAAATCCAAGTCTTTGTTTGGAATATTTTTCATTTTTGTTTCAAGGTTCTGAATAATACTAAGAACTGCATTTTTGTGTAACATGTAATTATTTAGAAAGGTCATCAACATTATGTTAATAACTGTAAGTGAAGAAAATCAGAAGATGACTGCATTAATAGGAAAGAAACCCGTTTTAGCCATGCTGGTATAAATTTAATGCCATTTTGATAGCTCATTATTGAATTATGCTTCATTTACAAAATGTAGGAGTATACTCATTAAAGCAATTTACAAATTCGCAAGAACTCTGACCACATGAACTTTGCCAGCCCCATGGAAAAAATTGCTCTAGTGCATCTTTGAGGATATTGCCATTCTCTTCATGTCTCTTAGCAGGCTCTGCCACAGGAAGATGAAATACGGTAGCTCGTACGTTCTACACCCATTAGAGGTCTGTTGCCCCCTTGCGGGTTCAAGAAATCCCTAGGAGGTCGACGGGATTTGTCAACCACTCAGTGGTTCACAGAAGTAAGGCACAATGTCTCCCAGGCAGTTATTGCACTGTCCAGGCAGTTGTGCCCCGTACGGATTCGTTTGGCAGCCAGCGCTGCTTCAAGTGCTGTAGCGCAGCCTTGTGCCCAAAAGGCTACTCTACTTTCCGCCTGCAATCTGGAATGTTTGAGGAACTTCTAATTCAGCTTTCCATTATGATCGTCATACAGATTTTCAGATGTGGCTTTGACGTTTGGCTTAATTACAGTAAAATTGAAATATGCTTCTGGGTAGTGAAATTATTATCCTTTGGCTCTTAGAGAACTGCCTAAAGGCCTGTTCCGTAAGCCCTATGACAAAGAAAACTCTCAATGGCTCTGTTTAAGTAGATTAATTGCAAAGAAATTTTTGCCAGAAGTAAGACTGAAAGCCCTTAAAGAGAACAGCATTGATTGAGACTGGTGAAATATAACTTCCCTATTACATAGTGAGTTTTAAAGAACAAACATTTTCCTGCCACAAAATCATGTTTGTCTTGCAAAAAATGTTATCTCTGGCTTGACTACTGGTTCACAACTAAGCCAGATGCTGATGAAACTGGCAGCTCCTTATTTCAGAGTTACATTTTTGTATTATGCCTGTTTCTAGGATCTATTTAACTAGCCTGTTCTGTTATTTCCCTGCAGAATATAGCTCTGTACATCCATACTTCCAAATGACAAGTTTTGATAGTAAGAGTTTAATAAATCACCTATACTGACACAGGGCTTATAAACTGCTAAAAGGGAGCAAAACAGCACAAATGCCTAGTAGAAGTATAAAACTTCAAGGACATAAGTAGAAATGAGTAGGATAATGTGTTACTTAGAAGCTGCTAAATGATTATAGAAATCTAACATACAAAAAGGTAAAATCCCAAACTGTGAACTTTAATTGTCAAAAAGGTGGATAAAAAAACCCCATACTTTTTCTACTATTGTAAGCAAGAGTTAACAGAGCTGAAACTCCTTGGTTAACAAAAGATTTTGAAAATTCATGGTGATTTCAAGCTAAGAAAAAATGCAAGAATTATCAATGTACTTCTTACAGTTTCTATATGTAAAAAAAAATCAGGTTTAAAATATCTTATTGAATCATGTACTTTCATAGTGTCTATTTTTTTATGCTAATGTTTCAACGAGATGTTATTTTAAAGGACTCACTTAGACAAGGAATTTTTAAAACTTTAGCTTCACCAAAAAATATTTTTTTAAAAAAAATTGGTTCAGTGCAGGTAATATTTCTAATAGAATGAAAAAACAATAGTGTTTCTACTGCACAAGACTGAATTCCTGCAAAAGAGAAGTCTAACATTCCACTTAGCTAAGGGATTTTGTCACATCCTACCATTTCAGTGACCGAATGGGTAAATAAACCAGCCATCCCTTTTTCTCAGCCGTTTTGTGAATCGCCTGTGTTAGTAAAGATGAATGTCATCACCAGGCTTGTAAGGAAATGATGTATTTCAAAGGGATTGCAAACAGACAGAGAAATTAACTATCATCCCCATTCCAAAATGCAAGAATCAAAGTCTGCTCTCCTTTTCCAAGTTAGCACGAGCTACTCCTAAGGACGCAGAGCTACTGACACACACAGAGCAAAAGGCACATGGGCAGCCTCCCTCTGGGTTTTAAGACCTGCATAAAAGCTGGGACATTGGCTGCTGGAGCAACAGGCACAGCCATGTAACCCAACGGGCAATCTCGACCATGCATGGCCTTGTCCCTCAGATTATTCTTCTGCATTATTAATATTGGAGGAAACATGAAAATGGCCGGGATGGTTAAAGCTAACAGCGGCACCACTCTCGAAGCAGAGTGGCTGCAGCAGCGTCTCCCGGCGCTGCCCGGGCTCGCGCTCGCAGCAGCAGGCACGGCCAGCTGCAAGCGACAGGTCCGCGGAAAAGCGCCTGAAAAAATGATTCCGTCATGTTTGCCAGGCCATCATTGCAGACCACCTCCACTCCGCTGCCTGCCCTAGGCAGTGGGCAGGGACCATGGTCATACATACATCAACAGTGCACTGTTCCATTTTTACCTGAAAAGATTATGCTCATTTCAAATTACTGCATGCAGGGCCAGTCAATCAACATTTTTTCATTCCTCAGGTCATACTGCGCTGCTTTCAAAGGGGTCTCAGATAGGTTTTTATTGCGGTGGGAAGAAAAGAATAAAAGAGCTTTAGTTGATCTCAGTTAATGAAAGCCAAACTGTGTCTTTGTTTTTGATTTTTAAACTAGTTTTGTTGGTACATAATTTATTTTTGGCTTTTTTAATATTAAAAGATAGAGGTTTGATGATTAAATACTGCAATTGACCACAGAAACATTTTCTAAATATAAAATATAATTACGAGGTAATGATGAACGCAAGTGGGCATTTTTGCCTGATAAAAGTGGAAAAATTGCTGACCCGATATATACCAACCTCCATTATCCTTGTTGGTAGCTAACCTCCAGGTATAGCATTAATCTGAAGCTATTATTACAATTGCTATATATATTTCAGTGCAGATGTCATTGTTAAACACGGTTTAACTCTTCATCTTTGTGAGCAATACAATCTTTGAAAACACACTTACAATCCAATAATTTTGAAAGATCTGCAGCAGATTGTATGGACTAACATTTCTTTTTATCCATTATCAGTTCTTAATGAACAATTGCACTAACAGCACAGGCACTGGTGTTTACATTGAGATTTCTGAAAGAAATGTGAACTTCTGCGAACTGCCTCTGTCCAGTACCAATGAACACTACACTGACAAACATGTTGAATCCACCTCACTGATTTTTTTCCAGTGGCAAATAATAGAGGTATGTGATCACATACTTCCACAAAGTGACAAATTACTTTTATGAACCTTGCAACAGTGATGCGTATTTCAGCCACCCTCACTTTGCTTCTGCATACATGCAACAGCCTAACCACACTTGAGACTAATTCTGCTAAAATTACGTTCACAGAAGTACAGTTATTTATTTGTATGCCTACTTCTTTTCAGTATGAAGGCACTTAATTCTTGGCACATCAAGAGTATTTCTTGAGAAGCATTTTCATGTGTAGTCACTTGGTGCTTACAAGAAGATGTGAAAAAGTATAAAGATCATTTTAAAACACTTCCAAGTCTTTGAGTAATTTACTATTATTGACTGAATTTTCGACTCTCAACACTTCATTTAGTCTATATTCATTAATACAAGAATGATTCATTAGCATCCCAAAGCAACCAAAACGACAATTAAGAATGCTATTAATTTTAAAAAATAGCTTTTCCATTACCATTCTTCTTCCAAAAGGATTGATCCAAACATGTAATTATTTTGGAAATTTTTGTGAAAAAAATAATGAGAAAACTGCTGTTCATTTTTTTAATTTTCATTTGTTTGGTTGTCATCCATTCTAGCAAGTTCAAAATCTGCTTTTAAATATCTGGAAACAATATTAAGCACCCGAGAAGGAAATATCTTTCCAAAATTTTTGAGCAGGCATGTAATTTTTAGAGGGCTCAGTTTTGGCCTTTCTTAACCTGTGAAAGCACCTCCTGCATTCACACTGGCCATGCAGCATCTGTAGCCTTTGACTCCAGGCCATTGTGAGCTGAAGGTGTCCATGACTGGTGGGCAGGTGGTTTGTTCCTAGTCTTTCACCTCTTGGTTTGAATAACAAAGAAGTCCTTCAGGCTGTTCAGTGAAATCCATTAGATACTGTCAGAGTCCCATGTCTTCTGTTCATGGGCATCTGCAGGATTCACAACAGTAAGTGATAGCTTTGGAAGACAAATACATTCACAGCGGAAGGACTCTTCACAAAAGATTCCTGAATAGCTTTGTCAGATCACAAAGAATTCCTTTGTTCTTTCCTGTATTCAGATCTGTCCCCATTATTTGGTAATGTGGAACTTAAGGAACCACAATACACCTAATTTTGCGATTAGCACCCAAATGGAATTAAAATAAAAATAAAAAGAGTCGGGAATTGTGCAAAAGAATGTGAAATATATGTATGTTAATGTCTTGATTCTGTGAATAGCTTGGAGAAGGCTGAAATCCTGGGAGCACTCAGAAGACAATGAAGGTTACAGTGTAGGAAATAATGCTGGACACATGACATGATGCAGCTAGAAAACTATTAATAAAGATCAGCCAGTAGGACAACTGAGAAAAAAAAATAATTATAATAATAAAAGTCATTTCAGATGATGCCATCACAGAATTCATCTCAGGCTTAAGGGTCAAAGCTTCAGCTCTTATAACTTATCATTGCTACACTGATGTCAGTGGAGCAGTGACATTTTATGGAGGCCGAAGCTCTGCCCCTCAGCAGCTCGGATGTGGTTATGTGCGCGGCGGAGCCAGCGCCCTGGCGAAGCACTCCTGGCTCTGACTGCCCTTCCATCTATGCCCCCCACCTAGCTTACCAAGGAAATAAACAGCTGGCGCTCTGCAAAAGAATCTAAGGTCTCTGCAACTGAAGAGCTTTAAGAAAACACAAGGAAAATTAAAATAATAACAGCAGCCTGCTTAGGGCAAAAACATGCTGAAACTGGAGAGTTTTATTAAAAAAAAAAAAAAAAAAAAAAAAAAAAAAAAAACAAGAAGACAGGATCCACAAAAGATGGTGGATATATTATCATCATGAAAAATACTGATTTGCATGCCCTACCACACAAGCTATACAGTTGGTCAGCTGGTTACAAAAAGATATGCTTGAAAAAATAATAACCCGTTTCCTCCTTTGATAGGAGGCATTAGCTAAGGAGTTTAAAACTTAGCTATCTCACCTATAACTTTGAAAAGAGTTAAAATAATATTTGAAATGTATCAAAAGTATTCCCTTTAGCTCTCTGCAAAAATGTCCTGGCTGCATAGTTAAATAGCTTACACTGACAGAGCAGATTATTAGCTAGTGTACCAGATCAGTGCACACCATGCATTTGTGAACAGAATATTTGATTTTTTAAAAAATAATCTGATTCAAGGGCTGCAATATCTCATCCTTTGCCCATTGATTAATTTTTAACATGAAATACTTTACCTACTATGCCTTATCTTGTACACTATACCTCCTTAAAAATAATAACTGCTGCAAGTAATGTTTTATATAACATAGGATCAGTTTTAAAAAAGTTGTCTCTCTCCAGCATTCATGAGTTCCAATGGGCCATATCTTGCTTGTTTGTTTGATATCTTTAGAGAAAAAAAGTGCATCTGATTTATAAAATAGCATAATCCATTTTAAAAGAGGCTTCCACAGGACTGTTCAGGATGAGGGACGTGAGGTAAACAAATTACTACAATTATCAATATTGACTACAGCTGATTATTTCCATCATTAGCTTTAAACAGCCTCCAGAAATAAAATACATATTTATATCATGTATTTATATATTTATGTAATATGCATATTATAACTGTATGTAAATATACCATATATATACACATTTGTGTGTGTATATATACACTTGTATATTTGTATATGCATATTGGGGCAGTTCTTCAAAACAGATATATGGCTGCACCAGGACTTCTTTTCTACTGAATTTTCATTAATGAAAAAGCAAGTTTGGGACATAACTCTGAGCCTCAGTTGGCAGAGAAATTCCACTATAAATCAGTATTTAGAACTTTTGAGCTTTTTATTGAAAGTCTCTGTGCACCTTCAATGTTCTTTTTTCATTTTCTAGAACCCTGTCTATGGGCAAACACACTCCATCCTGTCTCCTAAAGGAAGTTCCACTTTTAAGAAGCTTAAGCTTTACAGATGTCTTTTATCTTTTCCAACAATTGGTTAGAGAGGAATCTGTCCCTTCGGGAGTGTAAGGATGCATTGTAATTGTCCATACATCTTTAGGCATCAATCATCTGTGCCTGTCCTTTGAGAATCTCAGATCTACAAAGGAACAGAAAATAGTTGCAGGTGACCCTGTAAGTTTAAAATTGTAACTCCAACAGAGTTTGTCCTTGGGGCAGGCAGCTATATGCTAGATATGGCCTTTAAATCCTGATTGGCCAGAAAACTTAAACCCTTATATAATCCTGTCCCTATTCTGCAAAGCCTTTAAGCAAATGGTTTGCTCAAAACCACTCAGCCTTTGCTAGAAATTTAACAGAAAAGCAAACTAAATGAAAATATACTAAAATAGAAAAACTTTAAAGAATTAGAGTATTGCACTTGAAAGACATCCATTCAGAGAGGATTAATACAAGAAATACAAACTTCACGAATTTTGCAAAGGTTTTCAAAGATATAATCTCTGGAGTTTTAAAAAGTTCCATAATTCTGGGCCTATGCTCTCTTATCCCCCGCTGTAAATAAACTTTAATAAAAGTAAGTGTCAATAATCTCAAACCCATTTTTAACCTGTCTCCTGCACTACCCTGACGTCTATAGTAATGATCTTCTTCAGATGGAACACAACTGATCAGGGTCATTCACTGATAAACGTATTTCAGAGGATTTTCCCCCTCTATCTCAGTTTGAAATTCTTATCCTATAATGGTATGTCCTTGCAGAAAATGCTTTTGACTCCCAACATTTTATTTATTTGTATCTAGTCTTACAGCTTTAATCGTAACTTTCTGTTTCAAGCATATATGCCTGATTTCTTCAACTACACGTCTACAGCTGCACAGATATTAGCATACGGATTAGGATTTATTTTGCAAGAAAGAGACTGTAAAAGTCAGTTCATGAAGAATTCTAAAGGCTTTTGAAGCAAAAGAGGACTTTTTTGTTTTTGTTTTATTTTGTTCTAATTAGAAATCAGAATCTACCAGAATTACCCTAATTTTCCAAAGAAATGAGGCATCTACGATCATGCTATTAATACGTTTATCTCTCTTTTCCATAAGTAATTTTTGCATTGGAAGGCTGGAACCAATGTTGAAAGGAATATCCAGAAATATCATCTGGTAAACAATAAATCTTAGCAAATACAAAGAAAATAGAAAACTGTCAGAGTTGCTTTATAGTTGCTTTTGTGAAGACTAATGGACTGTGCCAAAGAAACAGAAGGCTGCAGAACTGTGAAAATTCCCAGGCAGAATCTAGATTGGCTCAGAAGTTGGTCAGCTGGGAGATAGTGAAAGTTTTTAATATTCTCAGGTTTTCAAGTATTTCAAGAATTACTCAGAAATCCCAGAAATTTCTTCTAAAAATTGCATAGTTCTTCTTTATTTTCAAAACTAAAAATTAAAATAAAAAAATCTAAATAAAAATTCAAAATCCAGAAAAATTTGACTAGGTCTGCACAGAGTCCAGAATTCCATATAACATTAGAAAGGTTTTGCATGTATTCCTCTCTGCTTACACTTCCACTCTGCTATGTGTCTGCTGCTGTGTAGTCCTTGACACTAGCTCTTTATGAGACTCTAGGTATATGTACTGAATGCAGCCACTCATATTGTAAGAATATCACATCGCAAGTCAGAACACATAGTTCTTTTTGTTTTCACTTACTCAGTATCACCTCAAATATTTTCATTCTTTGCTTTAAAAAGCTCTAGTCTTTCATTTTAGCTGGAGTAAAAGTCTCTCAGAGCTTCAGATGGCTCTCTGGGCTTCTGCACGGCAAGGATTCTGATTCTGCAAAGCTACAGTGATCCTGCAGAAAGACATGGCCATCTTCTTCCGTTTGGTGATGTTGCAAGATAGCAAGAGAAGTGCCGAATACTGTTGTTTCCCAAAAGACTATCACAGGACAGGAGATGTCACAGCCGACATCTTGGATTTCCTACAAGCACATTTTGAAGCTTTTAAAGTTTCATTTTTTCTTTAAAATGATTCTTTGAGCATTACCTACACCCAGAGGAACAGTTTAAAAATGAAAAACAGGCTTTTAGAGCTTCAGTTGCAGCCACAGGGGACTCTATATCCTTCCACATTTGCTTTGCTCTAGCATTATGCTTTTATTAGCTCAAAATATAAAGACCTGATAATGCAAGCCCTTTTCGAAAGCCTAAGATTAACAATGGGTGTTCCAGCTTGGAGGACTTGCAATATTATTTACTTGCCATCATATTACATCTGTTACACACACTTTCTCTTTTCCGGTATAAAAAATTCCTAATGAAAACTATTAATATTATGTTCATTGGATTTAGACAACAAGAAGTTTTTAACCATTCACCCATTATCAGGGATGCATTTTAATATTATCAACCATCTTTTTCTTAGCTAGATCTTATACCCTTTTCATTTCGTTTTCTTTTAAGCTCTACAAGAGATGAAAGAGACCCCATCAACTATTTCCAGCTCAGTCCCCTGTAAAATGATTCAGGTTACACAGATATTAGCACTGCATGTCAAATCTGGTAGAATGAAATATCTTAATATAAAATCCAGTTTATTAAATAAATTTTCTGTGTGAGTCAAACCTACTGCAGCAAGTTATTATAACTGCACTACTCATGTTAGTAAAGAGCGCTGGATTATACTCTACCGTTAACAGTTAATGACTTAGCACTTAGAATACATTACTATAGATGGGGAATATCAGTACAAAACTATATCAGGCTGTGAAAGGTGTATATGAGATTAATTCAGACTCTGTATTACAGACAGATAATGGTCAGTAAAAAGACTGTACAGCAGTAAGAATTCTGGCCTATCAATCTGTACATTGATTTCTGTTTTTTGGGGGGGAAATTTCATAAACTTATTTCAAGAGCTGGGGAATATCTGCTCAGCATCCAAAATCTTCCTGGCCTTCAGTCCAAATATCAAATGTTTAATGGTTCAGAAGAATTTTGTCCAGAATTAAATTTAGATTTTCTTAACAAGTGTATCAGTCTATGTTCTTCAACAGAAATACACTCATTGCTCCAGTTACATTTTTCTGGGATGGATTTTTCATTCATGAGTCAAAGCATTTTCTGCTTTTCAAGGTCTAAGGGGTAAAAAAAGAAAAAAAAAATCTAATTTAGGATACCCCTAAAGCTTAAACATTTGTTAGTAGAAGTACAGACTTGTCATTCTGGATGCATTATAACCTTGCTGGTAATTATAGCTGACTATGCCAGTGGCTCAGAGTTACAGAGAATATCTATACCGCTAGCTTCTAGAAAGTCTCTGACCTCAGATCTACCCGTTTGATAAATTATTTTCCTTTATATTAAAAGACAGAGGAGACAGCTCCAATTCAGACATGCTCAAAAGCTTTCTTTGCCTTTATCTTTGTCCTGAGATAATCCATAGGGGAGCACTTTGAAAAAGTACGAGCTCAATTGGAACATGTATATCATACACATTATGATGTTAAGGACTTAGGGCTCACAGATTCATTTTCTATAAAGCCAGAAGAGACCACTGTGATCATCTAATCTGACCTCTTGTTTAAAGCAAACCATAGGATTTCCCTGAATCAACTCTCATTTGGACAAGGAGATACCTTCACGAAAAATCTAATCTTGATTAAAATATTTCCATTAACTGGGTTCTCCACCACAACTCTTGTTCTAGAAGTTAATTATCTGTGCTGTTAAAAATGTGCATCTTGTTTCCAGATTGAATTTCAAGCTCAAACCACCAAAAGTTCGTCAAGTGTCTTCATACATTACGCAGGCAGTATTTTGAATTATAAATATTTTGTTTCTTGTACAGGTACTTATACATTGTCTGAGACAGAGAACTTAATGTAGGCAGACTGTGCTCCTTTGACTGGAGGATGGAGATGGATGGAAACTTCACAATCTCTTTGGGCCCCTATTCTGGGCATTGACTCCCTCCATTCTGATTTTTTTTTTCTAATATCTAATCAAAATTTTCCATGTTGCAATTTGCCTCCATTGGTTTCATTCTATCATCATGTGTCTCTGAGAAGAATTGGCTTCATCTTCTCTGTGGTCTTTTGTTATGTAGCTGAAGACAGTAATAAGATAATAAATAATAATAAGCCCTAATCTAAATCTTCTGGGCTGCACTATGGTCTGAATCTCCCCTCCATGTATCACTTTCTCCAGTGCCCTTTCTGGCACTCTAAGGGGGCTCAAACCTGGACATTTACTCCAGGTGCAGTCTCACCAGTGCTGAGCCGAGGGGAACGACCGCTTCCCTTGACACTTTGGCAATGCTTTTGTTAACACATGAGAGTTTGAGATTGCTGCAAGGACACGCTACACGTACAGCTTGTTGTCTAAAGGGATCTCCATGTCCTTTCCTTCAAAACTGCTTTCTATCCAGTTGGCACCCAGCCTGTACTTTTTTTTTTTTTTTTTTTTTGTGTATATGTTTTTTGTTTTGTTTTGTTTTTGTGTTCCAGGTGCAGGACTTTACATTTCACCGCAAGAGGTTCATGTCAGCACATTTCTTCAGCCTGTCAAGGTCCCCCTCGATAGCAGCCCTACTCCCCAGTGTATTCTCTGCAGTTCAATACTGCCTGTGAACTTGCTGAGGGTGCATTCCATCTCATCATTGATAAAGACATTAAATATTATATATTGTATCTATTTATCAGAGTAAGACAGCATTTGCCTGTGTTTCTCTGCCTTATTTCTCGTCTGTATCACTTTTCTTTAACTGAGGATGTGGCTGTTAGAAAAAGCATTTCTGAAGGGGTGAGCCTGCAAAGAAACTTCCTGCTGTGACCCAAGGTTCTCCTTTCCATACGTGCCGTATTAGCCTTTCATAATGTGAGATAAGTACAACTGCTTATCTGTCATAATGCACATCCTTTCTAACGGCACTTCTAGCATAGTTACCCTTACTTTAGGGTTACTTAAAGATGCATATTCTTTCTTACTGTGTGGCATTACTAAAATGAATTCTATTTATTTGTACCCAGTTTGCAAAGCAAGCAGAATCACACAGTATCAATGACCCCTCTCTTTTTTTCTTTTTTTTTTTTTTCATTATTTAAAACTTCTCTCTGTCTTTGGATCATTTTGTAGAAGCTATCTGTAATTATTGTGTATTTTTCTAGCACACTGGACAAATGTTTTAATAACTCAGTGCTAAGTACTGGATCTTACTGAAAGTATATGATAAAGCTTGCAGTTTTACAGACACATTTAAATCTGTTCATTCTGTACCTCTTAATCAAAGTGACGGATAGTACCAAGGCTTATACATGACCACACGCATTACATCAGCAGTACTTCTTTATATCAAACATTTCTCATGCCCTCCTTTTTGAAGATACTTTCCAGCTATATTTTTCAGCACTTTTCTAAGACAGGTAAAGAAAGCCATCAATTTAGGGGGGAAAACATTGAGTCTAAGCTACATCCAGTAGCTTTCCCAGCATGCAGAAACGGCACAGTGACTAAGCTAAACATTTGTGATATTGGTGAGATACTAGAACTATCATCCCTGTGTTTCTGATCTTCTCACCCATTACACGTAATCCTTCATTTTCTTAATAAGAATAAGCAACGATAAGTTTCTAATAAACTATCCAGCTTTTTGAGAATATCATTTTGAATGTCATTGTGCATAAGTGATACACAATCCAACTTCTTTCAGAGAAGTGAGGATTTGATTCCTATGCAGGGTCCACAAAGAATAATCCAGGAATACTACAGCTGTAAATCAATCAGGAATGAAGACTTTTGTAGATTCTTCCTTACTGATGTTTGTTTTGCAGCTGCTGCAGTTACTGTGACTTTCTTAAACAATACAATTTGTTCGCTAAGACATATTTAATTCTATGTAGAGCACTCAGGATGGCTACAAAAGAGAGCATTCATATAATATCTTGTTGATTAAAAATATCCCTTGTTCTTGATGTGCATAATCACCTAAAATTATTTTGTGTATGTGTGGTCTTAAAACACTTGTAATTGGAAAATGATTTTTTTCAGATTCAGAGAGTATTGTCACATTTCTGTTTCATAATTAACTTGAATACTCAAGTCCATATGGCAGATGAGCAATATTTAATAAAAATAGCTGACTGGCTTGCCAGGGAAAAATATGATGTTTTTGTGGAAAGAATTGTGCATTACATAATTCATGATTTTTATAGAAGTCTATAGAGCTATGCCTAGAAACTGTTTTGTGTTCAGATTCTAACCAAGGTACACTACAGTAATGAATAATGCAGATAACATGGTGCCCTCAGTGAACTATATAGCAGAAAAGGCGCTGACTATCAGAAACAGCTCATTAGGAAAAAAAAGATAAATGTGAGCAAAGCACATTACCTTGATGGAGAAACAGAAAAGACAGATTCTACTTCACAAGTAATTTGTAAAAACAAGCTTGCAATTTTCTTGCTCCTAAAGCCTGTAGGCAAACTCACAACTAATTAAACAAAAAATGATTTCTGTTCCATACTTTTCAGATGAACTGGTAAGATATTCCATCATGAAAGTTTATGTAGTGCAAATGTAGGCCATCAGCAGCATAGTACTTCTAAAAATGAAGCCACGTCTGTGAAAGACACAATGAGTCTGACTCATTATAGCTGTTTGCAACTCTAGCATGTAGTTAGGATGGTGTCAGCACTTTTATTATATAACCTCCTGTTTTGAGTTGTTTATAACTTAGTTATAAAAATTTACTTCGGGCTAAATCTGAGTTCCAGGTATTGTTTTTCTTAAAAAACAGTTTGACTATTTTAGACTTTGACTAATGTAGTTACCATAGAACAAATCTGTTTCTTGTGCAAGGTGCTTATAGTGTTACTGGTAAACTCATCAATTTTTTCTCAGCTGGTACTCTTCCAAATTTGTGAGAATCAATCATCAAATCTATTCAAGATCTGTCAAGGAGAAGTGTGATGGCAGACAATTCTATTAATACAAAACAGAAAGGCTGTGTACCAAAATTTAACAGGCCCTAGTCTAAAACTGAAATAATACAACTTAAATAGTGATAGAGTGATAGAGAAGCTACTTTTCCCTTTTCAGAAATCACTGTTGATTATCTGATTCACCAAGTAATCTCACACCCTCATTTATCTTGTGACAACCCCTCCTGTGTCTGTTTCTTAATTTCTCTAATTGGTAACACACAGTCTACATTTCTCTGGATATCTATGACACAAAAGAGCGAAAATGTCCAGGGTCAATTAGAAAAAGCAGAGCATCTATCCTAGCATTATCATGGGAACAATTTCACATCAGATAGGAAAAACCTTTATACTGGGTGCGTGTGCTGGGGACATAACTTAGGTAGGTTTAGAGAGAAGAGCTTGAGTAACCAGGGCTGATGTGTGGGACTGGGATGCCAGAGACCCGCTGAACCGCAGCCCATGGCAGCAACAGGCTACAGTACAGGCACATGCCAACTCTGGAACACTCCTGAGCACTGACTTAGCTTCTGACTCAGTGTCAGTCTAGATGCTGAAGTCATATGCAAGTAACTTCGAGGGAGCACCTGGAGTGCTCGTAATGGTTTAGAACAGGTCCCCCAGAAATGACATTGTGAATACTAAAGCCTTCCTTGGCAATCCACCCCAAATCATCTGTGTGTGTGTGTGTGTGTGTGTGTGTGTGTGTTATGTGTGTGCGTGTGTGTGTGTGTGCAGGGGTGCACACACAGGTGTGTCATTTGAAATTGATGAAAGACAGATTTTCATCTTGTACCTGGCTTTCCTCTCAACTTTGTATAAATTGATTTAAAGGTTGATTCACCAGCTGTTCAGAGCAGAAATGATAGCCATTATGTATGTAGCAATAGGTCACATATACAGCCTTCAGCACAGCAATCTGTTTGGCTGAGTGAATGAATGATGAGTAAAGTATCATATCCTTTTCAAAGATCTTTAACTCCTGTCTGGCATAGCATTAGTTACTGTGTGACTGACAATGTTGAGCCTATAAAAATGACTAGTTTGTTACACTGTGCAAAGACAGTTTAAAATTTACATTTAATTCTCAATTAATATAAAATACCAATATAGAAATTTCTAAACCAGGTGATATTTCTCCCATTTACATAGTTACTATGACTAACAGTTCAGTGCAAATTCTACTTGATTTGTACATACAGTAAATCAAAGGGAATATAACGACATATTGTATTTGCTGCTTTATGGCAAGTTCATTAACTTTTACTGAAAAATGAATTAATTTGCACATTCTCAGATACTCTTTTTTTTCTTTCTTTTCTTCTTTAAGACTGCAAAGAAGAAAAAAAAAAAGAAAAGAAAAAAAAAACAGATCCTTTCCTTTCCCCCTCAAATTATTCTCAGGATCCACTATTGAATATGACTCATTTCCCATCTGTAACTGATGTCTTTTATTGAGTAAGTTGGTCATCCGCCTGGAACAGATGCTTCCCAGCCACGTTATTTCAGCAACTGTCTGTACTTAGTGGTAATCTCATATATTCTTCTGTTTATACATCAGTATCTCTTCTGCTTAGGTTTTAATTGATTTACTTTCCTTCCTTTGTAGAAAAGTACGTTCCTTTTCCTCTCTTCCCCGGTGTTCCATTTCTATGAATTTATTCTTAACAGTTTATTATTGCCAAGTTTGACATAAACTTCTACTTCCTTGATTATTATCCAGAAGTCCATAATATTAGAGGTTAATTTACTGTAGTAAAGAAGATTATTATGTGTGTCATCTATTTCTTGAAATAGAATTACTTTTCTTAAAGCTAGGGCAATGACGTATCAGATGAAGGAGCAGTTTTTCTATAGGAAAAGTCATATAAATCTGCTGTGAGCTAACCAAATGGCAAATGATCTGAATATTCAAAAAAACTTGCTACTGTTTCTTTCTCTATGTCTTGCTGTTTGTGGATCCAGTAAGATGACAGCAGAGAAGGAATCAGAGGAATTCCCCTTCCTTAAAATAGGAAGGAAAGTTTGTTTATTGGTGTGTGGAAGCCAAAAGGACCTCATTTTTCCTTTCAAAATAGTATCATTTAAACAACCACCCTCAATCTCCTCTCTAGGAAATCAAATTCCAATAAAATATCTCATTTGTAGAAAAAATAAATGTTTTGAAGGACTCCTTTATTGGGTTGGAATCTTAATAGGCTGTTCCTGCATATATTTAAACCCTGATAACCATCCTGAGGATCATGAGACCCAAGACAGCATATTATCTCATTTTTTTTCTGCAAAATTTTAACATTTATTTAATTAGTTTTATTTTATTTGTAATTAAAGCCTAGATCTTAAGATTTCAGTCTACTTATTCACAAAGACTTTCAACAGCACCATGGCACTGCTGGCTAGCAGGCTAACAGTGTAACCCTCAGGAGACAGAACCAGCCCTTGGAAGCCACAGAAACAGATGACTAGAAATTCCAAGTGATTTTGCAAACCAAGACACACAATTCAACTCTAATCCCATGACTTGATGGCTTTATCATGGCCGTATCTTGGTTGTGGTGCACCTTTGAATTTTTTAGCTTTTGGTACTTTGTTATCTTGTATCACAACCTGGTAGAGAAGGTTTTTCCATTTTGTTATTATTGTTTTTCTTAATACGTAATTGACCCATTTCCATGTAATTTACTCAGGAAAACTTGAAGTGCCTTTCTTCCTGCATTATAAATCTTTCTGATTTGCAATTCATTAAACCTTTCCCTTAGCAGATATTTCCTATTAAGTGTAGGCAAATTCCAGAGAAAAGCTAAGCAAAAAGTATCAAATATAGTATGTTTACATACTGTGTAAAAAGGCTTGAAAAAGGATTAGCCAAAGTTATACATCCATATATTATGTGGCATTTAAAAGGTTATTAGACTTCTTCAAATATTCAAATATTACAATAATACTAGGAGACCTGTATGCAAATAAAAGGAAACCTGAAGTATCTAAATTTCTTATATCCTGGATTCTCTCTTATCCCCAAATCTGTATGCTTTTTAAGCTTTGAATGTAATGTAAATGAAAATATACTCTTGGGTAATTCTAAATGGTTTATAAATAGATACCCCAATTACGTTATTTTTCTGTTCCACTCACTGACTTTCTAAAATGGTCTGTACGGCATCAAAGTGCTCCCTAATTCACCTATACTTGACTCTATAAAGATAGAAATGGACAGAAAGTCTATCATTTCATACAGATATTAGAAGAAAAAGTGCTAGTACTTGCAAATACTATAACGAAGAAAATTTTTTATGTAGGAAGAACATCTCCAGGCAGTGGTCTAACTACTCTTTGATATATGGCTAAAACAAGGAAGTTAAAAAATGTTGGATCTCCTTTTCCATGTGGAGGAACTGACTAACTGCAGATCGCTGTGAGAAGACCCAATTGCCCATATTGATCTAGTTCTTGCATCACTTTCTGCCAGGAAGAAATTATTATGAAATAAACGTGTTTCTGTTTCGTTTTTCTCCTTACGGATTTGCACTGATATCCTCAAGCAAGGAAATGCAATATTATTAATACAAGTTACTGTGGGAGACCCTTTGTTCAGAAGGAGTTCTGAAGGTTGCCAGTGTAGTTAGCCACGTCAAGTCAGAGACCCACTGGGAAGCCCATCTCTTTCTCAACTCCCTGTTCAAATACGCCTTTCAAGCCAAAAACTTCACAGTTTCATGAATGGAATAAACACCATTTTCTCAAAGTCAATAATTTAAAGCAATCCTGAAAGCAATGGAAATCGGCCACTTCATCACTGGCACACAGTCTTCTTCATGGGAGAGATCTTGTTGCCCATTTAAAAGGTAAAGATTACTCACAACATAATTAACACATTGCTTCTTGTGGACTCAACTGGACCAGACCAAAACTATTGGAGGTAGTTTTGTAACTTAATGCTCTTTTGGAGAAGAGTTTCTTTTCAGTATCTAAAGCAATATACTGTATATACTCTACTGCATATATTAATTTTTATATCTTTCTCATATTTTCCACAAAGCGAAAATATATTGTTCAAAATAAGAAGTGTTTCAATTTATAATTGGTCAAAAACTCCTGAGAAATAGTTGTTCATTCTAAAAGGTACCAAATTGAATAAATTGCCTCTTCTACTTCAAAAATCAAGAAAATCTTTCTCCAAAGTAAATTGAGAGAGTAGGAGAGAGGAAAATTCTGTTACTATCTTTTATGTAGTAAGCAAAACATGAAAGGAAATGACATCAAAGATCTAATACTGTGGGTTTTGTTTTGGTTTATTTTGACAGTCAACCTATTAATGGGTATTCTTTTAGAATCATAAAGATTTTTTCTTTTTCTGGAGCTGAATAAAAGTAAATCCCCTCTGACTAAATCCTAGCAAATCTAATCAAAGGCAACCACTTCACTAAGAGGAAGCAGGAGGTGGGGGAAACTAAATTACAACTTTCTAAGAGATCCTAAAAAGCAAAAAGGAAAAAAGCCATCTTCAGTATAATAAATCATAACATGATAGAGAGCTTATTTGGAGGGAGTTTAAGGACTGCTGATTAAGGACGTGTTGGTGTTAAGGTTGCAATCAGGCAGCCATTTTAAGTCTTACTTTCACAGCCTGCTAACACGCACAAATAACGTTTATTTTGTGAACAGTACTGTGACTGAGAAAAGATGAGAAAGAGATTTTCCCCCTCCCATTTCAGTAGAACAAACACATGTAGAATAAATGCTTCATGAGTTGTAAGATGAGATGTGTTTTGTAATTTTTCTTCCTGCCTCTCCAGGATGAAAACCACCTTTTCCAAATATGCAAATTAACATCTGCACGATCAGAACCTGGAAAAGGTGAAATGGACTCTTTACATCCTTACATTCATGTCTACTATGTGTGTGCATGTGCATGTGAATATTCTCACACATTATGTGAACTGAAAATAATTGCAGTTGAATTTAGTGGATCCAGTTACTGTACAAGTGGCTTTTCAGAAAACAAAACAAAACAAAAAAAAAAAAAAAAAGAGAGAAGAAATGGACGCTTGGTACTGTTGCATATCTAGCTTTTAAACAGTTGAAAAAAAAATCTGACTTTTTGCTACTCTACATAGCCTAAATGATGTATATTATTAAGCCGCAAAAAAACAAAGAATGACCCAGCTACGTATACCTGTAGAACATCATGATAGAACATGGTCTTACTGTTTCTTATTGTATTCGTAAATTGTGTACATATGTGCAAATAGTTCAATACATATCCAATATTTCAATATGTTCAATAGTTCAGAATTTGCTGTTTGAATTATATATTTGCCGCATATGTCACTGGAGCTGATTCTATTCTTTCTTTTATTGGAGCTACTGAGAACGTGCTCGTAATAGTACTATTGCTGTTATCCTGACGGTCTAAGGATATGTGAGAAAAAGTTCACAGGAGAAGGTAATATCTTTTATTAGATCAACTGCCATTAAAAAAAAAAAAAAAATCCATCTTATAGGCACGCAAGTCCTAGTTCGTATAGAACTTACTGAATGACCAAACATGATGATATAATATTGGTTATTTAGGCATTGGTATATACTAAAATGTTTTGCACTGAATTAAATATTGATTTGAAAGGACTCTGACTCACTTAACCTTCAGCAAGGCTGAATGATTTGAGAAGGTGACCATTTACTATATCTTGTCTTTAAGTAAGTTTTCTTAGCAATGTAATGATTGTGGTATAAAAACACAATAGAAATGATCCAAATACTAATCTTGATTTAGTTTTGCTCTGAATAAACATTCAGAAGAGCTGTGGGGGGGCAAGGTAAATGTGTTCAAAGAAGAGTAACCGTACGTAGGAAAGAGCCTGAGGGAACATCCAAAGTTCCACAGGCAGTACCCAGTATCTGTATGTTTTTGTCATAGCTCTGCCCTGGCATCTCTTAAGAAAGAGGAGACGCAGATGGAAAAAATAGGAACAAGAAAATGCAGTTGCCAGGCTAGTCTTATTCTAGCTCAACTTCTTGTGACATTTTTTTTTCTTAATAAAATATGACCTCAAAAAAAGTAAAGTTTCAATAGTGTTTAGCCATTCCAAAGTACAGAAACAAAAGTGGAAACAGTCATCTTCTAGAATGATCTAGAAGGAGAAAATGTGACCTAAAGAGAACTAAGATATTACTCGATAAATAACTATGGCACATAAGAGGCAAGCCTAGCAGATATTAAAGTTTTGATAAAAACAAAACAAACAAAAAAAAAACAGATTTTTGTCAATCTCGGTTGGCGAACAACAGTAAAGATAGATAATTCTTACAGATACAGGAAGAAGGAAACACAGTACCAGAGGAAAATATTTGCAGCTGTAGAGAAATCTTACAAGGCACCTGACTGTAGAGGCTTCCTCATTCACATGGTTTTAAATAAATGTTACCATACAAAACTCAAGAGGATCTGAGACTGGAAAAAAATGTTCTTATCTCCTCATATGAGTAACCCATCCATGTGTATTTGAAAATTAATGTAAAAAATGCCTTTTAAAAAGAATTCCCTGGAACTGCAAATCACAGAAGCCTCAGACCACCCAGATAATTGAGAGATGTGATGAGAACAGAGCACATGTTTACATTATCAGTCACTCTCTAAATCAAGGCCACTTTTTTGCACATTACTTTATACATAATCCTACCATGATTGCATGATTCCACGTTTAAGCCAGACTGCAGTCATGGTTACTTACCATGCTCTAACTACTCTTTAACAACTTTATATGCAGGCCATTTATGAAAAAAAAAAAAAAAAATTGTTTGGTCTCTTCAAGGGAAGTTCGTGTCTACATGGAAATCTGCTCAAGAATTTATAAGGTATGCTGCCTTTCATCAACCTACTTTGCAAAAGTGAAAGTAGCCCTCCGTTCTTCAAAATGAACCTGCAGTTTGTGCCTGTGCCAGTTTGTGCCACAGAACAGCACCGCCGAATGCACAACTATTTTACCTGCAAACACTCAGGCTAAAACTTAACTACACACAATTGTATCGAAAGGACGATTAAATTATAAGGACTAACATAGTGATGAAAAAATGCGTGTGTCAAAATTGGATTACATGTTCACTTAGAAGATGTGGAAACATCCTGGTAGTTCTGAGAACAGGAAGACTACAGCAGAACTGACCAGAGGAATGTAATTCTTTGTCTTCCATATTTATCACACAGAGGAGAGAATAGAGCACAAGATTTCCAGGCTCCAGGCCACTGCCCTAAGAACTTCCGAGTTGCTTTCTGTTGCTGGCAAATAATGTGTTAGCATAACAGCCACAAGGTGACTGGAGTTCTACTACCTATGACTTTTCAAATATATATACCAAAAAAAAAAAAGTCCATATGTAAATAAATTTTGAGGTTGGCTAAACAGTAATAACAAAATAAAAATAATTTATTTTCATCTATTTTTGATGTAGCATTTGTATTTTCAATTTTTATTCTCCAGAATTACAAAGGTTAGAATTTTTTTCTTAATATAATCGAGGACACTACAATCAAAGAGCTGGTAATTGTATATAATTACATTTTGGAGCCAAACTGCGAAGAAAAGGTTAAGCACTTCAAGAGGAGGAGAAGGAATGTGATATTGGCAATTTCTCTACAAGCACCCTGGAGAAGGGTCATCCCAGTCTTTGCACTGATGCAGCACTGATGCAGGGTCAAAAAATGATGTTTTATGTGAACATCCATTGCAAAGACTAGACTTAAATCAATCACCTAAAGTCTAATCCTTACGATTCAAAATCACAGTCTAATCCTTCCTTTCCATTGGTCTGTAATGTCACATACATTAATGTACAGGACTGCTGCCCACAAAGTCCCCAGTAGGAGGCACAAATTTTGTGCTACTCTACTTCTCAGTATTTAATATGTTGACAAGTGTTCACCACTGCTATATTTGAGTACCTCCACATATTTCCACGGTTAATGCCTCAGAATACAGCATCTTTTAAAGGACTTCCTGAGCATGGCTAATTCTTTGCTGAATCAGTAGACTGGTGGAGACTCAATTTCTACAGCTGTCTCAGCCTTTCATTCTGCAAAAGCCTCAAAATACTTAGCAGTGAATCAAGCTCTATGGTAGCTTATTGGTAGTTTTTTGCTGAAACGATAGTGTCACTACAGCAGTAATTCCCATTTCCATAACAAAATTGTGTTTTACTTATCCAGCTATTTGAAAGATGGTATTAGAGTAGATTCATTTTGTCAATTTTTCATCCATAAGACCTTCTCTTTTTAAAAACCTAGCACATTTTAAAGGACAATTACAATGTTAAAATGTTGCATTTTTGTTTCTCAGCAATGCCAAAATAAAAAAAAAATAATACTTTCTATTTATTGAGAATCAGCCTGTAATCCTATTGGGTTTTTACTTTTCCTTCCCTTAGACCAAAACACAAGCTAAAAGTTAAGTGTCAGACTGAAAGTATAGATCCGTATGACTTCTTAAAATGTTGATTTACTGTATCATGAGCAGCTCAGATTTGTGCTTTCAGACAGCACTCTTTCCAATAGAAGAGCCAATTTCTGGGTTGCTCATGCTGTACAGCTCTCATTCACAGAATGCCTTAATGATTCTTATTGTATAAATAAGTAAATGTAATATTTATACCATTGACCTTGAGAATGGATTGCAGAAGCAAATTCAATACTCCTCTCTGAGATGTATGGGTAGATTCCACTCACCTAAATTTCCATAAGTATCTTTTAGATATTTTTAAAATAATTATCTAAACAGAACAACAAACCTCCGAACGCTTGAATTGCTGAAAATATAAACTTTGAAACTAGGATGTTTTTACATAAATCTCCTGGAAGAACTGGAGGTGTTTCACATTATATAGTATAACTGAAATCCTGTGTTTTCCCTTTGAATTAGCATATGTTCTAAAAACACTGAAATCTCATGATAGATTTTTATGACTCCCTGCAGCAGATGTGTCTCAGTTATGTTTTGGGGGAAAAAGAAGAAAGTGGTAAAATTGACTTGGCACAAGAACAGCCCAGTGCCAGCCTGAATAGCCCAAAATTTGGAAGTAGTGCACCAAGAATGGGTTGCCTCTTTATCCACTGTCATTATTAATTACTTGGTGCCAGATTTTCAAGAGGTTATTCGATCATGTCATTTGCTCATATAATCACTTTCTCATCTATTTAAATCTGTCTTCTTCGTCATATTTGCTTTTATTTAGGCCTTTGAAATAACAAATAGCTAGCAAATTTCACAGATACTTTGAACATCTTTATTAATGTATTGTAATCACAAATTGTGTCTCCCCAAAATACAAAACTAAGCACAACCTCTTCATCTTTCAAGTTTCAGAATATTTCCAGTTGGGTGCCCTTAATCTCCTTCACTATGAATACTGGACACGCAGCATCATACAGGATTTGGACTAAGTATTTAAGACGCAGATTAGTATCATAAAAGTTTTTCTGAACTGTAAGACAAATTTTAAAAAAATACATAAAAATACACGTTTGGGACCAAAGTTTAAAAGCCAAGCTTTCATTTCTGCTCTTGTATTTTCAACACTTTCACGGTAGCTATCACCCCTAATTATCAGAAAGCTCTTGCTACTCATGCATTTAGATGTCAGAGTGACTCTCCTGTGGTAGCAGCTCGAACACAATTAGTGACCGACTAAGACTACTAGGAACTAGGCTCTTATTGGCAAAGTCAAATGTGCATATGATAGCAAAGCCCAAATTGCCTATAAACAGCAATCTTAAATCACAGTACAGCGAGCATACATTGCTGTTAAATTTCTGAAAATAACATGTTGGTATAAGCCCATGTAGATACTATCAAGACAATGGTTTATCAGCTGTCTATTACCCTCTGTTTCCCCAGGACCATTTAAATGTGCATATTGCTCAAAAGAATGACTGATAGTCATAGTCCAGTTTTATCTCATCTCTCTATTTCTGAAAAGAGCATTAGATAATTTTTGTTACTGGCATTGTAATGACCCTCAGTTGCTCCCAGGCTCTCTTAGGATGTTAATATTTCATATGCAATCACATTCCATGAGCTGTAAAAATGTTTATAACTGTGTATAGAGCAAGAAAACATGTTTCACATTTGAGTCATTATACTGACGGCCCTGAACACAAAATATCCATGGTGAAAGAATCTTTCTTTTTAAGTCCATATACTTGATTCAGTCCCCAAAAGCTTAAATGTGGAATACCTTTCATAATGTAAGTGCTCTCATGGTCATACAATTCAGGCATTTATACACTACCCTTTGGCTGGTCTCCTAAGCTGATGACTACCTATACTTACACATTTACTGAACTGGGGCTACAGAGATCTAAGGAAGAAATAAAAGAGTATCACTGAATATAGGTAAGTGCACAAATCTACTGAATCTGATTAATTCAGATTAATCTTTCAAAAAGCTGGATCCAGGCCAGTGGAAGGCACCTGTGGAATTCAGAAACAGGGTCCTGTAGCTGATGACAGTATTCTGAAGAATAGCCTTAGTCTGAAGTTTCCAACTGCTTTACGCTTATAAGGTGTGCAAAACGGCGTATTATTTCTACTGAATGGGCAATAAAAGCTTTACACTAAGGAACTTAAACGTCTTTCAGACATGATAGTATTCATAACTTCTATTTTAGCTTACTGTAAAAAAGCTCATGAAACTGAAACATCAGCAAGAACGCTGAGATAAGTTGGTCTGTTTTTATTTGCCTGCAGTATATAAGACCATTAAAATATTCTTTTATCTGAAGGATAATTAGCAGACACAACTGCACCGTGAACACTAAATCATCTAACTGCCTCAGCAAAAAAAGATCCTAATCTTGAATTTCACTCAGAAAGCTTTTGATTGAAGAAATTCAGAGCTATAATTTTATTTCTAAAAGAGATTTCCTTTCTAGGATTAGCTATAGAAAACTTTACTTGGACTTGCACGGTACATAAAATGTATATAATAAAAAAAGAGATCAATATCTTTCAAAGAAATTATCACATTTAAATATCCATTCTTCCCTTTAAAAAATTAAGGGGTGTTTTTCTTTCTTTCATAATTATTATTCTTTTTCTCTGATACCTGTGTATCAGGTCAAGTGTCAGTTAGTGATAGTGTTTGTGTATCTGGCTCACAAAATGAATGACTTTCTACAAAAAACACCCCACTTTTTACTTCACAGAGAAATTCTGAAAATTCTACATTATTAAGAGTCATAAGTAGATCAATATAGAAAAAATAATTAATCCAAATGTATTATGTCAAAAGTATGCTTCTGACAACTGCCAGTTTATAGGGGTGAAAAGTACCAAAAATAAAGTTAAAAGGAAATTCTGGCAAATCCACTAGTTCTGCTGAAAAATCAATTCAGTACCATAAGAACTAAGTTTTTTTTGTTAGTCCAACTAAGAGGTATTCTGAATGTTAGAATTCCTACCAAATTTCTCTCTAGTAGTGGCCCTATGATCTTACTTGCCAATTTTATTTATTCTAGGGCTAAAATTAAATTTAAAAATCACTGGAATTTATTGACAAAGGTATTTGAGTTTCTTGATGGGCATAACATTTAAAAATATCAAAAGATTTTTTTTTTTTTTCAAAAGCATGTCAAAAATATTTAGGATTTTTTTTTTCTGATATTTAACATCTGTCATCTGGTAACTTCTCTGACCTCAATGTCTGAGTTTTCAATACAGCTGAAGTTGCAACAGTAGCTAAATACAAGCTTAGAAACCTAATTAAAAATGCCCATTAAAAATAATCTTGTTTCCTGTTCACCTTCAAATTTAAAACCACTTCTCCTTATTAAACTTTTATCTCAAATATTTAGAAATATGTCTATTCTTTAGACTTTTGTGTACCTAGAAAAATCATTTTTTTTTTGTGAAATATTAAAAAAAAATGAATTTAGTAAGTACATTATCTCTTGCTCTGTTCTTTAGCATTTAATAAGTAACATGATTGAATTCTCACAACGACATAATAGATATGGAATTTTGAGTATCTGCTGATATAAACAGGTGGGATTAGCAGGAGGGTCTATCCAGACCAAATATATGTGCTGATTCCACACCATTCATCATGTAGGTGCTGAGGCAGGGAGAATCATAGCCTCAATCAAACAGATTCAAGCTATACTCTACACAAAATGTGACATGAACTTAGATTCTCTGGATCAAACTTAGTCAAACTGTAGCTAGGAAGTTTTTCCTCATTTGTATGGTTTGAGCTGAAAAGCACCATATATTGGAATAACTGGCATCATTTAAAAAAAAAATAAAGAAAAAACTACAGTGTGACTACTGTTACGGTTTGCATATGACTGAGACTAGTTCTATGCCTGGTATTTGTATTTGCCTGTGTTTTGTTCTGTGCTTGGTATTTGTCTCATATAAAGAAATATTGCCAAACTTTTTTCCTAATTTCGCTACTCTCACTTCATGGTTTCTCTGACTAAATCCCTAGCACTAAATCCCTACAATCAAGGTGGAGAAGCAATCTATCTTATATTCACTTAGGTTATGTATTAGTGCAAGACGTAACAGTAGCAATTCAGCATTTTCATGTTGGTCTAAATGTTTTGGCAGCAGAGTGACTCAAGAAAAAAGCCCTGTGTCTCTCTGCCAGGTCCTCGAGCAGAGAAATGCCATCAGAATCAGCATGTGCTATGACAGCTCTGTGTCATCTGCGCTTGCCCAGGTAGCCCAGGAGATCAGCTCTGTCTCCTTAACTCCACGCAGCAACTCCTGGGTGCCAAGTTGGACCAACTAGGAGTGACAGCTTGTCTCTCCCTGGCTGAATAGCCTGTGTTATTGCTCTGGATGAGCACCTGAAATGAGCAGGGATATGCCCTCAGACATGTTCTGAGGTATTTTGGGCCCAAAACATGAAAGGAACTGGCTATCCCTGTGATAAAATATCTCCTCTCGTTCCAGGTCAATTCTGAGCTGTGTAGTTATTGTTCTTGAGTTGATATGCTGCCATGCCATGCTAAGCTGTATGTCACTGATTTTCATTTACATGGGAAGTGTGTACATTGCATTAGCAGAAATCCATATCTGTGATTTGCTCTGTGACATGAATAGAATCTTTTAAAAAAAAAAAGATCACTGTTGCAGTTTTGAGCAATCACAATGTGATATGGTTTCTTGTCCCTTTCTTATCTCCTCTACTCAAAAAAAAGGTTGTTGCTTTTCTAATAAAACAAACATTTTGTCTTTGTAGAATACTTTTCCTTTGAACTTCTCCTTATATATTTATTTTTGATTGATTGATTTGAGAGAAGGAAACAGTACGAACCATTCATAACCCTCTGCACAACACAGCTTTTCTCAAGATATGCAGGAAACCAGAAAAAAATAAATCCTATTTTTTCCAGCTTATTCATGTCTTAGATTTAGCATACAACCACCTTTTGTCTTACAAAGTCAAGTTAAATTCCTTGGTTTACTTCTTAATGATAAAGAAAATTTTTCCTTGACATTTCTGAATGTTATGCATGAGCAGCTATGATAGAAACACAGGATGTTTCTACCTGTATTTGATATAAAGAAACTCCAATTAGTTGAGTCATTAATAACTGCATATTGCTACGCATGCACACACTTGAACTTCATCTATATGTTTTCAATCCAAAATCCTCACTGGCACACATTTGATTAATATGAAACTCGGTATAATTAATTTTTTTCACTCAGCATTCTCAGGTATTGAGATAAACCACTCTTACTTGCATTTGTAACGCCGCAAATAAAATTCTGCTATGTACATGATTCAACTAACAGCAAATATAGGACTATTATATCAAATACTATTTTGGTGTGGCATTAATGTATGTTTAGAAAAATAAGACATAAATAGGGCACTATTTGAAAGCTTTAGAATTTCCTCATACAGTCACATTTTCATCTTATTAAGGACAATTTCATCACAGTAGTTTTTTATTTGAAATCATTTGATTCTAGAAAATATTTGTTGTCTCCAATCACCATCCAACTCGCATTAACTCAGTGAAAAGTCACCGATCTTCCTAAAAACTTACTCTACTTTTTTTTTCAGACAAAATTTGTTCTTTAGGTAACATTAATATAGAGACTACTGACATTACTGAATTCTGTGTGAGCTTAAAACATAACTAAGGGATGAACAGATTTTTCTTCTGTCTATAAAACAATCGGAATTAATTGGAATCTTATTGTTAAATAGGTTATAGCCTATTGATACATAAAACTATATGGTTTTGGAATGTAAATACATTTAAAAGAAGACTTGACATACTTTATTCTTTAAAAGAAGGCCTGACTGGAAACAAGATCCACTAAAAATATCAGAGCTCTATGACTGAAATTCTTCTAAAAATCTTTGAAGAATTGCTTGTGTCTTTCACATTGAAATAACTACAACGACTACAGGAAATCCCTAGGCACTGCATACAGTTGCTATACCAGTCACCAGAGAACCTATTTTTGAACCTATATTGTCCCAGATGCCTATTTGGTACTATACAATGGACTGGCTTTTTCTTTTTTTTTTTTTTTTTTTTTTTTTTTTTTTTTTTTTTTTTTTTTAAGAACTTCAGTATTGTGCAAAAATATGAAATGCATATCACTGCTATGATGCACAATGTGACCTCATTGATTGTCATTTTAAAGTCACAGAATACTTGTGAACACTGAACTTTTTAGCATCTCAAAAAAAAAAATGCTATTAACCGCGAGAGCCCACACAGGGACAACTTAATATTGTTTCTGTGCAAAGCACAGAAGTTCTCTTCCACAAAGTCATACATTAGCGATGTCCTATCTCACTGGGATTGCAAGTGTAAGATGCTTTCCAGGTTAAAATTTCCTCTGTAGCACTTTTAACAGGGACTAAGCTCCATTCTCAGGAAAACATCAGTCCTATACTACAATATCGTTTCACATAAACTGATTTTTTATGAATCCCTGCATATTCTTTAAAGTACACCCAAAGTTCAATCTAATCTAGATGGCATCATCAAATTTTTATACCATTACTATAATTACATTTGCACACACAACTCAATTACCAAAGATATGGATCGTTACCTGCAAAATTTGATTATGAAATTTAAATCAATGTATTTGATATAATTACAGTTAAGGTTACAGTACATTTTGTCACAAACCACATTATACATTACTGTCTTGTTTTATGCATTTTAATAATTCACTTTAACCCAGTATACTTTAATAAAAAAGGATATTTTTCTTTTGGAGTAATTTCCCTAAATGGGAGGAGATGGGAAAATACATTGTACATTAGCAAGTTAAGCTAAGCAGATTACCTATCCTGCATTTTGTTTTAATAATCTACATCCACGTTGCTGTATTTTAGTAACAAAGCAGTATCACTGTCGTGCTCTTTCACTCTGTGTTCATTGAACGTGATCCATGGGACAGAATTGATGGAAGGAGGCATAGGTAGAGGTGAAGTCAAATTGAGTGCAAATACACAACACACACCATCCCATGTACTTTAATATGATTGTCCAGGTGCAAATGCGTGTCAAACGTGGTTTAAAGCTTTGATTTGGAAAGTTCTGAACTACTCAAAGTTAGATACAAAATGAGTAACTTATACATGCACACACAATCATGCACACACATAAACTATCTCTAAAACGTAGTCACTTGGGGAAGATGGAGCAGGGAATGTATGTAAAAAATACACTTCTAAAACAGATTAGGACCAGAAGCAATTAAGACTATCTGTACTTTACACTGATAAAAAATCCCAGATAATTTGTTCTCATGCAATTTGATTAAATTAGGGTGCATATTGGTCCAAAATATTTTCATACCTATCCTGGCACAAATCTAACCATAGAGCATCACACGTCTTTTGTGCTTTGTTGTTGTTGTTGTTTTTCTGTGTCCTATGCCTGGCATAATTCACTCACAATGGAATGGTTATTCACTTGCCTCAAAAACCAATTACAAAAAAAATTAATCCTGCTTAATTTCACTCCAATCAAAAGAAAATACTAAGCATGAATTTCATCTTAGGCATCATCTTAAATACTAAGGTATTACTATTGTATTGCCAGACCTTTTTACCTCCTTTATAAGTCAAATTATTGATAGTAATCTAAGATTTTACTGTTAATAAGCATTATTAACAAATACAACAGAAATGTTTATGCTTTGTTATTAAATGCAAGATCATTTGCAGATCATGAAAAATATTTTATTGCAACCCCTTGACTGTTCCTGCAAACTGTCTTTGAAATACACATTTTGTTCTTTATTTGGATAATCAGGGGTCTCATGCCTCAAACAGCATCAAAGATAAATGACAGATTTAACAACAGAAGGCCAGAGGTTTTCTGGTTTACTATTTACTTTACAACACTCAAGATAATAGCTACATAGTATTGGATGAAGACCATACATCATAGAAATGCTTTTTTTCTTTTTTTTTTTTTTTAAATAACATAAAGGCCACATCAGTTGGAATATTTTTAAAATTTTTATTTCAATAGCTTGAGTCAATTAAGAATTCTCTTCAAGATTAAGTCCATTATGAATTCAGAATTAACATCAGATTTGTTCAGCCAATCAACTGATTTGATTTCTTGATCGGGTTCTTAGGCCAAAAGCTGAGTTAAGAATTCTTCCTTCTCAAGAAATGTGATTTTTCTGTATAAATGTTAAATTGCTAAGATTATGAAATGTAATTTTTAAATTCTCAGGAAGAAAATGTGGTGTGATTTCTGCCAGCATTTCATTTTCAGTCTTCCTTTAAATATTGCTTCAAAAAGGTTTTACATTTCAATTCCTGAAGTCATCTTGAACCCAGTATTCCATTTGTTTTCATGTTCTGATTTTGTTTTTTTCTTGGGTCTTGATGTTGTGGTATTTTCTTCTCAAGTTTTAGGGTTTTGAAATGAAGTATAGTAAGTGGATACATGTGTGTACGCCCCAGTGGTGCTGATGCAAAGGAAAGGGCAATCAGTGACTACAGAACCAATTCCTCATCAGTATGCTTTGTACTAGCACAAAGAAAGAATGGTATCTTTTGAGCTTATCATGGGCAGCTACAGTGCTCTGCTATTTATTATTTAAATCACATTTCAGTTTTCACAGCACAAGTTAATAAGCTATTCTATAGGAAGGGAAAATATGTATTTCTTCAAGTTTTGTTAACATAGTTTCAAATGGAGACTTGCAGAAGTGTACTATAATTTTGTAACAGTAATATCTGATATATAAGTAAGGATAAAATATGGTCTTATTCCTGAGATTGGATTTTCTTGTCTTTACTGGGTGACGGTTTAACAACAGAAATTAAGTGAATTTTAAAAGACCTGTTGTGATTCCATTTCTTTAGAGGATTACTCAACAAACATGAAGACATAAAGAATTACTGTAACCTATTTAAAATCTTTTTTGGTGGGAAACCTAGAGAGAGAAAAAAATCAATTTTTCCAGCTTATCAGCTCTTGTCCATGTATTAATTCTTCTGGGTTTAGTCTTTTATCTGTGATCTATGTCCCATTAACATCAGAGATCATGGTATACCAAGAACTATTCTATTATTATCTGAAGTTGTATCTTAGTGAGCCTTGAGCCGTTCAGTCATGACTTCAACCCTCAAGGTCATTTAATGAAAAAACATACATTTCCAGGGTTACAACTACCTGTGGCTAAAATTGGATTACTGTGCCCTAGCCAAGCCTACCTCTTATTCAAACCATATAAACTGTGACAAGTATATTTCAGGCTAAAATATAACTGGCAAATTGGGAGCACTGACAACACACGCTACATGGAATATATGGGAGGACATCCATTGGGATGAAAATCATCTTGTTCAGCAGAGATTAAGGGAAAGTTTCATTTCTTTATCATTTTAGATGTTACCTATCTTTTTACCTTGGTATGAACTGGGACTTCCTCTAAGCCACTGCATTGAAATAGCTCTCTGAATGGAATGAATAGATTATTCACTATGAAATCAGGCACAAATAAAGAGGATACGTCTGCTATGTCCTGTCAATGGTAAAAATAGTGCTGCCATGTTGTTCAATTTGGGGTACCCCAGAAGTTAGGTCAAACCAGGGGTCCCCTATTTAAAAGCCAGAGCTCCTACAGATTTAAAAATAAACTGGACTCCATAGCTTTAAAATGTATCTTTGTGAAACAGGCACAGCAGTAGCCATATAAACTAAAAGGAGCAATAGCTTGAAGAAGTAATTCTTTTGAATGGATTATGAAAGACATCCACAGAATTTAGGATAAGCCTTAAGTTGATGTTTCTGTCCGACTATCCCTAGTTATCTTCTGTAAAAGTTGACCTGGACTTGCCTGGTCATGCGAATGCTGAAATATAGTGGCCATTATACAGAACACTCAGATTTTTCACAGGTTAGAAGATTCTATCCATCCCCAAAAGTACATGAATATGTAATTGCAGGCTGGTCCAAATCTACTTTAACGATATAGACAACCAGCAGTTCAGACTGAATTCTCAATATTTACAGTGAAATAACCTCGGTGAGCAAAGTGGTTCTAAATTCTATATCCCCAGATAGGTGTATGTCCAGAACTTCTCAGAACAAAGTTGGCTTCATCTCTCTCCTTCCAACCCAAAACAATAACTGCAGTCTGTTAATTTTTTCAGGCTGCCTACAGGCGCCAGGTCTCCTACAACCAGTCTGCTGAGAAAAGGGCACCAGGCAGGAAGCACTGGAAGGCAGGCCGGACAGCCTGTCGGGCTGGGAGATGTTATTGCCCCTGTCCTTCCCAGGAAGCCGACTGCTCTCCGTGCTTTCTCTGGTGAAGCAGGTTGCAAAACGTACCGTGCTAGGTAAACAGCTTAAGCAGCCGGTCTGAGTTAACAGAACTGATTTTACGGCAAATGGAATGTGACACTGTTCACACAAATGACTTTTTCAGCTGACTTGTGTAACATTCAGTTGGTGGGTGGTAATGAGCAACTTGGTCAGAAAGGGTTTTAATACCTTAAACCAGCATGTCCAGATCAGTAAGAGGACTCTGTCCAATAGACAAAGACTAGGCTATCACTCAGTAGATGGGTTTTCCGCTTCAAGCTTCAACAGCTACGTCTGCTGTGCTGAAGCGCCTAATGTCAGGTTTTCGACTATAAAATGTTTGCCCATTATCCATTCACAAACACATGAAACAATTCATCAGCACACAGTTGTTTTACTGTCTGACTTCTAGTGACTTTACTGTTAAGCACGCCAAAGAATAGCAAAGCTGAAAGAATGAAGCTGGAAAAAAGGAAAAAAAGAAAGAGGAAAAAGGGGGAGTGCCCAGTCCCCAGCTATCTGCTTCAGTTTAAGATAAATGTTATGCTTCTTTTTGCTAATCACTGGAAGGATTTTACAATAGTCTTAATAAAAGCCATTTTCTAATCTGAACTTCCACAGTCATAGAAATGTTTAAATAGGACACTCAACTTTTGTTGAACATTTCCTCTGCATGTAGTGAAACAATAATAATTTTATGCTTCAAGGGTATGTTTGTCTTATGTTAAGCCCTCTCCATACATTGGTGAATACTAATCTATTTTTAATAAGACCAGTTGGGTCACAGTTGATTAAAATAGTGTAGGTAAGTGCTACACAATAATCCAGAAAGCCTGATAACAGTCCTTTTTTAATATCTTGGAATCAACTTTAATTAAAAAAGTAAGGTCCAGATCCTCAGTTGGTGTAAAGTGGCATTAGTTTTAATGGAGCTATGCCAATTTTCGCCCACTGCATGTCTGATCCTGTGACTGTGCCTGGTTTATTTTTTCACCAGGTTTACGCTCTTTCACTGTTAATGAAACGTTGCCTGCTTCATTTCCTGAATAAGAATGTCAGCTTACGGAACAAAACTAGACTATACATACTTTAGCAACCAGATCTTCCCCAGTGCACACTGACACACTGACACTAACTTTAGTAGATGCTCATCGGTTTACAAGAGTTGAGAAGCTGGTCCTAGGAAGCTTTGTAACTTTTGATAAGCTTTTAAATAAAACTCTAAAGTTTGATATGTGAGCCATACCATTTTTTAAAGTTTGTGTGAAGATTTATCATCTAAATTATTCACATCTATTTCTTTACCCATTGGCAAGAGGAAGAAAAATATGTTTTTGAAATATGTTTATTCTACAAAATTTTCTAAGTAAAAGTACATCAGCAGTTAATTTTCAGGTTTTATGTGGATATACCAGGTTTAAATAATTAGACAGTTTACTGAAAGTTTGATTATAGTATAGTACATGAACCAAAAGTACATGAACCATTCAGGTTAGTTGTGTGCCCAATCATTTCCCACAGGAAGCTGTGCTAATCGAACATCAGACAGTGCTTTATGTAAAGGCCGACTGAACACTCCGGAGCCCTTGACAGATTTTATTCCACTTATTGCCAGGCTTCATTTTGTAGACATTAAATATTTGCTGCCAGAAAGTGGAGAGGTTATGGGAATCAAACTTTATCAGATTGTGTCTCTTCAACAAAGCCAATATGGTTATGATGGTTGCCTTGGAATGGACACTCTTTATGTTAACTGTATTTTTAAAATGCTCGGTACACAGCTGGTTATTGAAACAGCAGCTTTTCAAATAATATAAACCATTAATTTCAACAAGAAGCAGTGCACAGTGAATTACAGATTCTGTTAGCTTTATTTAATCATGGGTCTGAGTAAACAAGTGTGGTCAAGTTTATGACCAAACAGCAAGAAAATTCAAGATCTCTGGAAATGACTGAATTACTGAATTCTGAAAAAAAGAGTTCTCACATGTACCTTCCACCATCATGACATGAAAAGAACAGCTCAGGAACAGTCACCAAGACAAGTGGATGTCCATCCTGATGCCTTTTGAAAACATCAGACAAAACAATCTTTCACATAGCATCTGAATGAGATCCAGATTGAGCCATTCAGTTGAGTTTCATCAGATTTTCTTTCCTCGGATCACAGACACCTCTCCAAGATTTGTCTACCTTCTGACCTGCTCACAACTGTAACTGCAACGTCCCCTTTTAGTTCCCAGAGCTGACAGTGGAAGTAGAAGGGGTTCATTTTCTCTTTCTTTCATAACCTCCAGCCTCAAGAAGAAAAAGTGGCATATGAACAACTTCTTGATTGTCTTACTCCTTACAGCTTGTTTGTTTTTTCCTCTCCTTCAATATCTGCCTATATTTAATTAACGCTCTTTTGAAGCACCTTCAGAAACTTTATCCTGGATCTTTTGAACGGGGGAAAGAAAGAGTTCCTTCACTCTTCTAACAAACCACAGATTTCCTTGTATCCTTGCCACACCAAGCACTTAAAGAAGCGAGGCAAAGAGAAAATGCCTGGAGTCATTTGCAGAAGAGCGCATTAAGTTGCTGATAGTCAGTGACACAGCAGTGGTTACTTGGGAAAGTGATGACTGTGGCATTTGCAGCATATGATGGTTGTACCAGTTTCTGTATAGTTTTTTGAGTGCCCAGGCCTTCATAATGCATCAGTCCTCATTAGGGCAATTTGCTCATGTCAATTCCTGTTACAAAAGTGGTAGGCACACGGATAGAGCTCTGTAATAGCAGCCTGTCTCAGAGACTGTGCTGAACTGCTCTGTGATGTGACTTGGATTTTATAAATAATTGAAAACAATAAGTGGCAGGAGAGCCAGCAGCAGGAAGCACACAACTCACTGTAGTCTGTGTGTGAGCAGCTCCCCTGGACTAAATAAAATCAATAATCACCAACCAGCCTTCCTTGGGTACTATAAAAGCTAAAGATCCCATATTGCCTTTTATAAATGAAACCCAAGTAATTGACAGCAATGACAGCTGCTGGGAGCACACCACTCACTGCCTGTTCTCAGTGCCTCCTGCCTCTCCCCATCCCACCAACAGAAACAACAACAGATATATTGCAAACATGAATGACTGGCATTGTTGTGGGGTGACAAGAATTCACTTATTGCCTTGTAATTGGAAATGAAAAATGGAAGCACTGCCAGCAAAATGTTGTTAACGAGGCACTCTATGGGCACTGATTTCAAAAGCTAAAATTTGCTTAAATCAAAATAATAAGGAATAATTCTCTAGGATACTACCAAGAATTCAGACAGCTCTTGATGTGTCTCCTCCATCCCCATCTAGTTCTATACATTCCTCACCTCCTACAGGGAATAATAATAGGAAGGAAACCTGCTACCTTCCTCAGTGGATTCCTGAGAGATGATTAATCAGTCAATGTTTGTGAAGTGCAATAAAAATGAAAAGCTCCCCATAAGTGCTAAATATCTTTTCACAGACTCCTTCTCTCCCTCCAGCTTTTCATTCTACTCTAATTCCTTCTCTTATTGGAGAGTGTATTTCCAGCATACCTCAGCAGCACACCCTGACCACAGGGTGCAGTGGGTTTGCTTTAAGTGGCAGGCCCTACTGTTTTGTAAAAAGTTTGCCTGAAAAAAAATTTTACAAGCACTTGCGATAAAGAATCTTGAATGAACCATTACTTTCAAAAGTTTTCACTCCTCACTACTCCAAAATAATTCCAAGCACTGCTCGAGACAAGAGCTGACCTGTCCTGTATGGGGGGATTGATTGCCTCAAGACTACCCAAGTGCCAGCTTTTGTACTTACATGCGTCTCGTGCTGATGCACTGCTTTCTGGACACTGACTATGTAAATCAAAAACTGTGTTCAGTCTGAACGTTCCTCAGAGTTACTGGTGCCTGAGGGCATAGGTGGGAAATTCCTGCTCTTTTGAGGCCTTTCACTGTCCTTTCCTGATGATGAGTGTTCAATCACTTTTCTCGAGGACAGACTGAAATCTCCACCTCTTCTCTGACGGAAAGACTAGCTTTACATCTTCATTTTCAAACAAGTTTTGAGATAGTCAGTGTCTTCCTATCCCTACCTATCACCCCCATTTTCCTGTTCAGATGCTTCTTTTGTGTCTAGCTAGAATTGAGGGGCTGAGCCCAGTGTCCTGAGCCACTTCCCTGACCACACTGGGGAGCCCGTTTATGTGCTGGAAGGAGAGCCACAGGAGGTGAGAGCAACAGCACAGCAGAGTTTAAGGAAGGCACAGGTGACAAAGGACATTCTACAAAGGAAGTACTGCAGAGAGGTAGTAACAAGGGCTTAGGCCTCTTGTAGCCTGCAGAAAGCAAACTGAAGTGCCAGTCTAGATAAAAGGCCATTGAGGTAAACCATACATTTCAGCAGTTCTGAGTTACAGGGGATGTCTTGGGTTAAGAATGCACTATAAACATTGAGGTATATCTGGGAGTAATTCACTGCTCCTAAAGGCCAGATTCTAACTTTCAGTGTAAGAAAAGTCCTCTCTGCAGAGGTTCTGGAAAGCAATGGTTCATTGCAAAAGGACAAAAATTATGAGGAGTCCTTAAGAGACCCCTAAAATGCTATCACTCTAAAGAGTGTGTTCCTTTTCATTTTGAAACACAAAATAGTTTTTAAAATGTCAGATATTAGTAAAAAAAAAAAAAAAAAAAAAAAAGAATGATTTTAATGCCATTAAAGGTTCTCAATACTACCTCATTTTGATATTACACAACCCAACTGGTATGTTCTGCTAATCTGAGGTGTGCATTTTTGGGTATTTTTAGCAGCAGAACACAAATGTTTCGGGGAAAGTGCAGTTCAGTACAAAACCTTTTTTCCCTTCTTCTGTATTATGATTATGAGGAAGACTTTTTTGCTATAAAGGGACAAATGAATAGATTTCACATTCTCCCAGCCATCTGTGCTGTGAGTGACACAGGGTCTCTGTTAGTTCCCTATTAGAAAAAATCAAATTTCCTATATAATTGAAGATAGATTAAAAGGTCTTTGTCGGTCATTGCCCAATTGCTCCTTTCCCATTTCTCTAAGGCATTAAGTTCTAAAGTATATAGACCTTTTTTTTTTTTCCCTAAGCCAGGCTTCAAATTCAACCCAAGCTAGCATTTTATTTGATGGATCTTCTGTGCCTTAGAAGCGCAGGATATGAGGACTGTTATATCCACAGGTGATGGACAATGCTGAGTTCTGAAAATCTATCAGTGATTGACAAGAGTTGAACTTTTCAAGTTCCCAGATCTTATTTTAAGGATGATCTTTTTTCTCAAATTTTATCTCAGGATGGCAATTCTGGTAGGTGAGACAGCTCAATAGTCAGAGACCAGCTCTGGTAAATCAGCTGAGGAACTGCCATTTTAAATGTTTCATGTCCAAAGACTAAGTACTCCGACACCAAACTCGTTTTTCAGGGACTTCGCATGCATTCTAACGAAACTGCAGCAATGTACGAAACAGATGTAAAGTACATACACACTTAGAAAAAGTTAATTAATAGCAATGAAACAATTCTTTCTTCCTCTCTTCTGAATCGTTGTAGTATTTGTCTCACAATGTAGGCAGCCCAAGGTAGGACTCCATTGTGCTCTTGTCCTGCCTATTCAAAACTTAGTGGCTAATGCTGGGATAAAGCAGGGATTCTCTTACTCCAGCTCTGAAGGAATGTATTACACACCTCACGAAAGAGAATCTTCATTCAACATAGGTAGAAATTAGGTGCAAAATAACAAGTTTTTCAGAACATCATATAATTAGTCATTATCTAGAAGAAAATAATGTCATCTCCTATCCTTGTGAGAGGAACGCTGATTTTACATTACAGTACAAAGAATATAGTTTATGAGAAAAGATTTTCCTGTTCTTGTACCTTCATTTCCAGTTCAGTCTGTGAATCGGCTCTAATACAGAAGCAGCTCAGGTTTTCTGCTGTTTGGGAATGCAAAGAGCCTGGCGTGACTTTCACTCGGATGACAAAAAAGGTGCATGTGCGTTCAAGAAGTCTGCATGTAGATGAGGTAGGAATGATGATTAAGATGAAAGCTTTTTTTATTGTTTTCATACCAGTTTCTCATTTTAAAATAATATCATATATCATTCTGAGGTATCTGTATGCTAGAACCACGCTGTAGTTCTATCTGCCCAGTGAATGGACTCCTTCAATAAGCATAAAAGAAACTACTCAGATGCATGGGAAAATGCTGCTACCGTAATAGCCTTGAGGAATTTGTAAACTACTGAGAATGCCAAAGGTATAGATTCATTGGACACTGAGTAATTTTTGCTGTATAAACATGTTGTATGGTAGCCTGTGCAATTACTTAGAACTACCCATGGCAGTTTCCGATGGACTTCCACCTCAGATATTCGGAAGAGCTGGGAGGTGTAACAGAGAAAGGATTAGGCTGTCTGCACTCATCCCTTCTCCATATTCCTCCCTAACCACACGCTATTTGTTGTTGATTAGGACAGGATAGGACTGTCCTTCAGAAAGTTGGGACTTTGTAACAGCAAGCTCTGACACTGTGGAGATACATAAATCTCTACTATGGATTTATGTTCATTTAAAAGAGAATTGGGGAGAAAATCTAAGCAGATTTTCTCTTGTTCTTTTTTTTGGAAAATAAACTCCTCTTATGAAACAGCTAAGCAGCTTCCTCCTCAGAAAGGTTACATGCAGCCTCACTTAAGCAACACAGCATCGAGCACCTGCACACTGGTTCCCAAAGTCAGCTTCGAGGGAGTACCATAATGGCAGTGCTGCAGCATGAGTGATGGAGAGGAATTATCAAATACAGTGCTGACACACGTTCTTTATTCCATTAGCATGAAGTAATGCGAAAGCAGGGCCACCATAATGAGCAGCCAAGTGAGGAGGTAATTTAAATGTTGATCAAGGGCACAGTTTGATAGAGATTAGCTGAATCAGCTCACTGATTCCATATGTTTTATGCATCACAACATAGTAAAATCTAACAAAAGAATGATGAATTTTGAAAATTTTCAGGTATTACTCCCCCGCCCTTGTAACACCCAAGTTACAGGAAAACAAAAACTGCAGTTTCTCCTATAAAGTTAACATGATCTAAGAGAAAGAATGCAGTAGGTTTAAAAAAAAAAATCCCAGTAGTTCTCTAATAATTAAGCAGGATTTTAAAAAATAAATTACTTCGAAAATACTCTTCTATCTGCTTCTGATTTTATGTTTGCTGTCCACTGGCATTTTAGCCTTATTGGTCAATTTAAAGAAGATATTCGCTAAGTTTTCTATAAAATGTAAATGAAGATTTCTGTAAATGAGAATATTCTGCTCTTGAATTACTACCAGAGAGCAGAAAAGCACCATAAAGACCATGTGTCCAACCTAATAAGCTCAAATTTCAAATGTGGGAATACTCACAATGAACTGCTTGCAAACAAGCTAAAGGATTATTTGCAGACATTATTTGGCAAATTCAGTGAATAAATTATTTGCTATGAATTATTCACCCAACTCTATTACTTACCCTCATCAGGCATTAAAGCCATCGAAACTTGAGCTTTATTGTTAACTGTTATAATTATGAATTATAATTAATTCTTAACACGGTTGTCAAGAGACTGCAACATGACTGAAAAGTCTGCAACATTCCAAAGGTATCAATGACACAAATAATTCCCTCAACGCAAAACATGGCATTAAAATAGGCTGAAAATAAATCACTGACAATGAGTAAGCAAAATAATAATTTTCTACTAAAACAATTAACATTTCAAATGTTAATTCTTCTATTCTCTACAGCCCTGATAACAGTGATTTACTGAACTTGAGAAAGCTGCAAGCAAAACTAACTGGGCAACACAAGGGAAAAAAATTGTTCCTTTGGAGAATACATCTCCTATCTCTCTGTGACAGTTGTTAGGCAAATTTTAAACATTATTTACTTCATAGTTTAGTGCTATGGATAATTACACTATATAAACATCTAGCTGGTTATTTTATATGAAAATAGCAATAATCCAGAAAATTAAAGAGGTGATGCCTCTTAAACCTGTCTACCCTTGTATTAGCCTTGAAAATGGCCTTATATTCAAAAGAGTAAACGATTATTTGAAATGTAACCCACAGTCATCTAACTCTTCTTAATGTCTCTAGGCTGGGTATCTGTGCATCTCTGGAGCATTTTTTCTGCAACAGTTGAACCCCAAATTTATGGTTTTTTTTTCTTTTTTCAGATTATGATATTAACAAATATTGCTGTACCCTTCATGTAAGAGTGTTTGATCTAGAGTTTGGAGGCCATTAAATCTTTACTCTAGTGTGATGCCCTTGCCACTATATCTCCAGTTGAGATAATCTTGTCACAGTAATTGCTGCTGTCATCATCAGTATTAAGGTTCATTTTGATTTCTTTTTGAGAAAAAGCTCTTAGCCCTTCCAGCAGCATGACTAATCAGGCTATTTGAGATCTGAGCTTCAAGGTTTCCAGTATTTGTGTGGTCATTTGAAATGTGGAGGCCAACAGATGATTCATTCATTGTCTGCCTAAAAAATCTTCAGAAACATAATTACTGCTGTAGCTACTGTTACAAGGAAATGTCTGATTATGGTTGCAGCCATCTAAGCTTGCTGTATGTTACTGGCCATTCTGACACACGCAAGTATTACACATTTTATTTTGTTTGCTTGACCAATCTTAATACAGAAGTTCTTAAGCCACAATGAAAACACTACTAGGTATCCTGTAAGATAAAAACTCAAGAAAATTTTTCATTATGAGGCTGATGTGTAGCCCTCATTCCTATTAGTGTACGCAGATAAATCCATATAGGCAAACCTAAATTGGGACCTAATTACTTAAAAAAAACCTAGACACTCAACATGAAACACTTCTCACATGGCATGAATAGATATGAATATCTAAAGATGTTAGAGTGGTTCAGAAACTTTCATTTTTTAATAAATAAGCAGGGTATCAATAAGTATTATGGGCTCCATGAATACATAACAAAATATTAATAAAATATCAGTCATCAGAACCCAACTTGTTCATAATTAATCTGAGTAAATCTGATACTTTTGGTAGCTAAGAACCATTTTTTTTTAAAAAATGACCACTCAAGCAACCCTTTGAATATAACCTGAAGGTTAAAATAATTCCAATATGAGCATGACTTTCTTATTCCTATGATCCAGTGTGACTTTGTATAAATGTGAAGGATATTACCTGTCACTACCATTACATTTAGGGTTAGGGAGAATAAAGGGAAAGTAAGAAAGGAGTAAAGGACCATATTAAGCAGTTAACTGCACCTTAAAAGTTCATGGCTATGCATGCTTCTTGAATGCAGAGGCAAACTAATTTAGTTTAATTTGTGATCTTGCAATAATTTCTGTCAATCAGGATGGCATTAATAAAAAACCTCAATCTAAACAGAAGTGCTGTGCAGCGTGTATAATGTATACACTCATTGAAAGAGGCTGAAAAGATTGCAGTCACACAATTAGGGTAACATTTGACAGCTTTAATCACTTTGAATCTCTTCACATCACTTTTAAATGTCAAAACCACCTCCAGAGATCTCATCAGAACAAAGCATTACTTAAATTGCAAATGAAACTATCCAAATTCAGCAAACTATTATTAAAAATATCCAAAACGCCCTACATTATTTTATGAAAAACATTCAAAAAACATTCTATGATGCAACACTGAAATGAGCAAAACAGGAAACAACTATGGCTCATTAGAAAAGGTGTAAATGCTAAATTTACTCTCTATTAGCATGTCACAGGATTTTACCTTCAATACCATGTTATATTGTCTTCCCCAAGCAACTGGAATTACTTCTTCCACATAAAAAACTAAGAGTATTTAAAACACGAGATCCTTGTAACTTGTCATGAACTGGCAAATGACTGTAAACAGGGTTTTGGACGGATGATATCAGAAAGCTGATTATTCTTTTCATTTGTGTTTTTTTTTTCCTGATCTATCTACAGTAACTGTAGCTGCTGCCTCCATGACATTTTGCCATGTCCTCTCCATGACTTACCTGCGTACAAAGAATCTGCAGTGAAATGTCCTTATGTTTTAAATACTTCCTTTAATCATTGTTTTCTATCTGTGCTCTGAATCACATATATTAAAACTTTAAAAATGCACTAATACAAAACTCTAATCTATACCTCATCATAATTAAGATCTTTTCAGATTTTACAATATCCCAGAGCCCTCCACCTAATTTTATGACTTTAGTATTATAAAATTGTTGGGTTTTTTTTCACATCCAAACTTAGAAAAAAAGGACAAAAAATCTCCTCATGCCATAAAAATAATTTGAAACAAAAATTGAGAAAGGCTGAATGTTACCTCTTAGATGGTCTCAGAGTGGGTGCCCACGTAATGCACTAACCACATATTTTTTCAGAGGTTCATTGCTGTGCTAGTTTTCAAGTCTGAGAAAATATAGTCTTTCTTTGTCCAACTTCATTTTAGCAGAATTTATTTTTGCAGCATTATCAAAAATCAAGGTTATTAAGTAAATTCCTAAATATTGCATTACTGACAAACCTTAGATGCCAGCATTTTAAAATGGTCTTAAGTGTGTGTTTTAGCTTCACTATTCATAGTACTGGAGTTAAACAACCAGTCTTTCTGGAGTGTTGGTTTAATTAACTGATTTTAACCTACTTTCCATCTGCAGAATTAAATGAGGGACTAGAATAGGAAGAAATGTTGAGATGTATAGGAATAACTTGCTAATGAAAGAAGTTTATTTGAAAACTGTCCCTCTTCCAGATTTGAGAAGAGCCACTGCACCAATCAGTAAAATTTAAACAGCATCTAGATTGGAAAGAATACAGCTGATCCCTAATACATGGACTTGTAGCCTGGAGAGACCACTCACGGTATGTCTATTAACAGGTCACCGAGTTTCTTTTTTTTCCATCTACCTCAGTGAGCGGCAGCTAGTTTTCTCTCTCAGCAAGCAAAACACTGTGTGTGCAACTCTGAGCCATCCTGCACTGCAGGGAATATTTTGCAGAAGCTACATGATACGATTACCAAATGTCTTACTCCTTGCTCTCTTTGTCCTTGGGTTTACTGCCTCTGGTAACGGGGCAAATATAGTACATGTCATAAAGGAAAAGTTGCTCACTGCAGTGCCATATTCCCTAGATTGTTTTCCATATTAGTAATCATGGACCTACCACTAGCTCTACCCACCCACTCTTCCCTTGCTGACTAGCAATTACATTACCTGACTTTTGTCACATGTGTGAGACTTTGACAGAATTGCCAACATTTTGTGCCCTGCCCTACAAGCATGACCCTGACTTCACAGAAATTTCATCTCATCTCTGGTATATAAAGTTCTAGGCAGCAATAGAATCCAAGCTGTATTTCTTACTGTACCACTGTTTTCTTGTGTAACCTTGGATGAGGCATTTTACCTCAGAGGACCTCACTTTCTTCATAAATAAAATGCTCAGAGAATATTAATATTCCTCACTGAACAGTTCTGCAAATTCCTTAAATTAAAGAGTTCAAAGTAAGTGCAAGGTAAGGTTCCAATTATCAACTACAAGGTGCTGACCAGAAAGGATCTTTTCTTCTATTAAGGCATTTGTACAGCTGAGCTGTGCCACCCGTTCAAGCTGCAATCTGCTTATTTACTTTTTTTATCTCATAGTGTCACATACAATAGCATCTTTGAAAAAACACTGAGGTGACTGGAAGGTCCTCCCACAGGGACAAACACTCTAATGTGAACATATATTATTCACTAGGTTATAAGCAAGAGAAAGCAATTACAACAGAAAGAAAGAAAGAAACACAACAGCAGCAGCAGCATTTGGAGTGTTTCAAAAAGAGAGGAGTACTAAAAGTCAGGAGCTGGATAAACTATTGCTATCATAGTATTGACCAAAGGCCAAACAAGTTTCAAGGCCTTATTAGAGTTGATCTGCACACACAGTTAGTAGAAAGACAATACCTGACTTGAAGAGCTTGCAATCTAATGAAAGCCTTACTATGAGAAAGTCTTTCCGCAAGGGGACGAATAACCACAAATGGATACATAGGGGCAAATAAGAGACAGCTTGTCTGCTCAATTAGATGTTGACTCAACATTGTCAAATCAGCCCTGAGTGAGACAAACAATGCTGGCACGGGGCCATACTTGCTTGTGGCCAAAAATCACACTGTAATGATGAAACACATTTTCTAAAAATGAGGTCAAAATATGAATGGACTTAGAAAATTCTTTACAAGAGCAAAGCAAGTGGTTGGTGGTTTTGGTGAAGTGTTCTAAATATAATTTATCATCAAGGATACAGTAAATAGATTGTTTTCAGCAGTACAGCAGTGTTAGGGTAATAATTTCCCCTGTTTAGGAATACTATGTCATTTGGCTAGAGGACAGATTAACAGTTTACTGTAAAAGAGATTCTGGCTTTATTATCTGAGTATCTATTTAGTTTTATAAATGCAACTACAGTGGCCTTGAAAAAATACTTCTCAGATTTATTTCATGGTAACTAGCTATGATCTGCATTGTAGGAGCTCCTGATCAGCACCATGAGCAATAAAAGTAATGCAGGGAAAGGAAAGAGATGATGTATTTTTGGTACTGTGATAGAAACTGTGACTCAATTAGAGCCAACATTATTTCTCAAAATTCTTGAAAAATATTCATTATAGCCATTTATTTAGTACATTCGTGCCATGAAAAAAATCTGTTTTAAAAGAACTAGGTTTTATGTCAATTAGTTAAAGGTTGACCTTTTATTGAAGGAAACTCCTGAAAATTCACCTGAATGTTTTGCAAAATATCCATCCTGATTTTGCTTACGCAAAATATATATTGTGCAATTTTTATTTCTAAAAGACACAGCTTTTGTCAATCATATTCTTGTCTATCACTTGCCTAGACACTCAAGCTGCTTTTTCCAACTCATTTCTCATATCAGAATGACTAACACATTATTGAAAGACAGTGAATGTTTTCGTCTTCAGCAAAGTATTTTAAGCATTTTTCTGTGTACATAAAAAAATAAGTTTTTACTAGTAAATTATATTTCAGAACTTGTCTAAGAACTGCAAAAGACAAAATTATTAGCAAAGGAACTGGGCATGCCCAAGGCTGATATCCTGGTGAGGAGGGAATTATTTTAATAAGTGTGAGAAAGTGGTTTAAGAACCTAGCTTTCCCACTGGGAAAAGAACTGAGCACAGTATGAATCAAAGTTCTAAAGTAAACTAAGAAAGATAGACTGTTATACTATTTAGCAGACCAGCTCTTTAAGTTATATTATCCAAGCTTTTGCAATGTAAAGGGCCTTTCTTCAGGGATGAATTATGGATATCATGTTAAATTTATAACCCACTTCCATTACAAAGACCTATTTTAGCCTCTTGTCTAATTATGATTTAGAAAATTGGTTTGGCCTGAAAATTGTCTGATTTACTCTAAAGACAAAAGAGAATGTTTCCATAGAGTGCAAAGATAATTTATGGCACAGTTTTTCAGGCAGAGGTCATTCAATTATTTCCCTGATTTAAAATTTTGTCTTTCATCTAACATTTCTTTGGCTCCACCTAGGTCAAGAATAGATTGTTGTTATCTCTTTGAGATTTTTTTTTTTTTTTTTTTAAGTAGGAAGCTACCAAAAACTTTTGAACTATAGTTCAGAAAATTGATAATACATATTCATATTTTTTTTTTGTACATTCTATGATTGTTGTTTTCTCACACAATTCTACTGTTCAGGAAAGAGAGCTGTACAGAGAAAGGTTAGATTTACTTCATTTTTTGCAATGACAGTGCAAAAAATAAAAACAAGCTCTGTGTGTATGTTTGTATTTTTTGTTATCTTACTGAAAACCTAAAAGTATATGAAAAATGATTTTAGTGCAAATGCACAATTTAACTGAAGATATCCCTATTTATAGTTGTAGTAAATTCAGCCCCACTTTAATGCTGCAGTAGACATTAAAATTCTTCAAAAAAACCTTGTGATAAAGCTAGTTATCTGGAATGTGAGAAAGGCAAGTTCAGCTCTGTCTGAAGAGATCTGAGCTGTATTCTTGGGCATGGAGAGGATATGTGGGAGGGTTTCAGTGACTGCTGTTGAATTACTTTTGTATTTGAGGCACTAGTTCATTATTCATCCAGTCAGAAAGGGCAGTCAGCAGGAGGATCACAAGACAGTAATAGAGAGAGGAAGGGTGCTCAGGAGAGCAGGTTCAGATTCCTAATCTAATTGTAAATAAAAAATACAAACTTACCATAAACCTAGAAACCATATGCTTTTCTTTCTATTTCAGTGGCTTAATGAGCTGACTACAAAGCTCATTAATAATTATACATGATTATTTGATTACCCTGAAAGGTGGAACAGCTTCAGCAAGAGGAAAAATGAATATCACTAACATAGAATTGCAGGAACAAGTGATATCACCTAGGGAAGATTAGAGAGACACAGATTAGCAGAGCTGTGGAGTGCTCAGGAGTAAGAGGTACATTTGCCACAGAAATAAATGTTTTGTAATAGCATGGAATACAGGTTATACAAAAAGACTGGAAGTAACAGCAACAAAAAATCCCCCATAGTGTCCAGGAGACAGAAAAAAAACAGTAATATCTGCTTTTTCGATTACGTCAGTAGCTGGCTTCTTTCTGACTGATAACCATGAAGTTGATGCAAAGAATATATTCTTAGATGTATGCAATGGAATTTTTCATTTAATAAACTGAAATCCCTTTCTAAATAGTGATGGGCAGACTAATATCATACTTCATACAAGAACAATTTGGAGCAAATTCTGTCATATAAGAACTGGTCTCCTTTCCTGGCTTCCTGCATGAAACAGTGGTCTTGCTCCAAACTTCCAGCATGACATTTTTCTTCATTTTCAATTCCTCAGTTACAAGGCTGAGCCCCATCTTAATGATTTCACCAATGAGGAACAAAAATGGTTCTTCGTCTGGGACCGTGAGACTGTGCTGCCCTTGCTGAGACAAACATTGTTATGGAGGCTCCCAGAAAGAAATCCAGACTCTCTTAAAAAGTAAATTACAAATTGGAGACAACCACAAACTAATCAAAATGTAATAGGAAAATAATTTCTCTCTGCTTTGTGTTTGTCTATGCAGTTAATAAAAGATTTATTTAATAATACTACTTTCTATTGTGGGCTTTATTACTTACAGTCTTTGTTACTCCATGCCAATTATTATTTGAAGCTATTTGTTGGGTGAACTCTATCATTGCTATTAGAAAATAGCAGAGAAGGGAAAAGGTCTCTGAAGTTCTGAAGCATACAGACCCAGCTGTGGCTAAGACTACTGATAGATAGTAGCCTTCCTATCTATATGAAGCTATACTATTTAATTTTTGGATATGCAAAGATGTTGATAAAGTCAGTTAGAATGTAAATTTAAAGTATAATCTTTTTTTAAACTACCCTAATTAAAAATTCCCCATCAAATTTTGGCTTTATCCTCCTAGTCTGTACTGTCTTTGGGTGATATATTAGTATATAATGGCATAAAAGGCGCCTTTAGAATGGCTCAGAATGCCTGTAACAGGAGCCAGTGAATAGAGTTAGGACAGGCATTTACATCTTTCCCATGTTTCCCTTAGAAAACTATCCTTTCAATATTCCTTCCAAAACAAATTTCTTTTTCACCAATCCTTGACATTATTCATACAGCTGCTAACTGGCAAATTGTAAATGCTGGATATGAATGATTTGATTCAAGATGTAAGTGAGGCTGGAACTTGGGGAAGAGGGTTCACAGATTGAATTCATACATCATAAATAATAAAAGAGTATTTGCAAGAAAAAGTAAATTGCTGAAATAAATTAGAATGAAAAACAAACTCAGCCATGTCCTGGGGAGCAAGCATTTTTAATTATTATTTTTCTCTCTTGGCTTCCCTGCCTGTGGTGTCTCTGTGACAGACATAACAAAAGTTTCTTCTAAAATGTAAAGTGTGAATGCTAAATATTTCATAGAATAAAAAGGACTGTTATAGTCCTCTTTTGCAGAACAGCTGCCATCCCTTCTCCCTGTGTCTTTCTCCCTTTTCTCTTAACCCTGTGCCGCATTACTTAGCGTAGGGTCTGCCAAACAAGAGGTGAGAGATGATGGACCCCCTGAGGAATGAGAAAATGGAGAGCTTGACTGCACACACTGCACATGAATAGTAGGAGGAGATGCTGCTCTACTTTGGTTCCTTTCTGCCATCTAAAGGTATCCTCTAAAGAACTTAGCATTACACAGTGCTTTAAGCAATGAACTGTGACTAGGTTCTATCTCTCACTGCACAGTTTTATGAATCACTTCCCTGGCCTCAGTTTCTCTATCTATAAAGCACCAATTTGGATTATCTTTTGAAAACTGCTTTATGATGTGTGTCTACAAAGCCACAAGAAATACAAAATTTCTTCAGAGCCAACTCTTTTTTCAATATAGCAGTGGAAAGCCAGGATAACCCAGGTGGAAAAAAAAAAAACACAAATAATCCTAGTGCTTGTAGACTGGCTCATGGAGAGTCAGGTAGGATTATCCCTATCCATTACACAGTTTTGTATAACCTGCTTATCTGTTCATGAAAATGAATATTTGATTATATGTTGCTATGACTGTTGCAAAATCAAAAAAGGGTGGGGAAGAGGAGAGAAGAACAGAGTTATTTGCATGAGGGGGACCAGAACAGAAGCCTTGCAGTGTGTCTGTACTTCAATTCTGGTCCTAGACATCTATTTTATTTTTACTCTTTAAAGTTAAATATTGTATTTAACTCCTTTGAACTTTACTATTATTTTCTCTGGCTACACCTGTTCCTTGGTAAACCCACCCTACTGATCCCTTGACCATGCAGCGTTCTGGCTTCTATCTATGCTATTCAAATGTTAGTGTCCTACACCAGTGTCCAGTGTGTACCAGCAGGACTCCGTCATGATGTTAAACCTATGTCATTATCCTTTACTTCTTGGCAGTACAGACCCTTCTCCATATGTTCCTCCATGACTCAGCTGGCAAGACGGCCAAGGCTGTGAGGACATGGTATAAGGAATCGAGTTCCATCAGATTGCTGAATATGGCTCAGCTCAAGTCTACCCTGTTTACAGTGTAGGCCATCTAGCAGACTGAGCCCTGAAACATGCCTGGTAACCTGGATGGTACCATAGCTGGTACCCATGCTGAACGGACTGCTGGCTCCGGGCTAGGCTGCAGCTGTAATGCTAACATATGTTAAGAACCTGCATCCTTTGGAAAACTAGTGTATGGTGTGCAATGAATGAACTTAACAGCATGAAAGCATCTGCAGTGACCCAGCTTCCCGTTTCTGAAAATAATATAACAGCACTTCTCGATCTCCTATGTCTGTCATGGGATAAAATGAATGACTGTGAAACCTTGGTTAGTAGCTTCCATGTTTTCTTTGGCATACTTGTAGATTAAAGGGTCAACAGAGGACAACTCAGGAAGTTCAGCCTGTTGTGAGTGTTATGCAGGGATCTAGACCACAACAGGAAGTTACCTGTTCAAAAAGACTGAAATCCAGAACACTACATGAACATGAATATTCAGATAAAAAAAAAAGGATGTAAAATGCGGGGAAAAGAAAACATACATACAGCCTTGTTCTTTTTGTAGCTGTCTAAGATAAACTGAATTAACACTTTTACTTTTAGAGTGCTCTAGCACTAAAATTCCAAAGAAGAAAAAAGAGCTCAACATCCTAAATTCATAACGCAGAAATAGTCAATGGTCATTACAGAAAAAAAAGAATATCGCCTGTTGCTTTTCCTCTGTACTAACCAAAACACACAAGCAAAGGAATTCATTCAGTGATGGCAAAGAGTGGATCAGAGATGAGAGCATGAAGTGAAACTAGCTACAAAGTAGGAAAAGTGTGTCTCCTCATTTTAGGAGATCATAAGGAAGACTGAGACTCTGCTCAACACACTAGTAGGGATTCAATAAGCACCTAAAAGACAAAGGTGACCCTCAGTTTTGGAAGCTTCTCTGTACAGGTGGCCTCTATGACCATGTAGAGTATCACTGACTATAATATTCAATGGGGCTCTGCATGGTGTTAGGTGCTAGCTACAGAGAAGTCCTTAAAATACAGGCCAGACTATAAGGTGCTTTATTCAGCTCTTGCTCTCATTAAGCTTAAGAAATACCATTGCATTCACAACTAGCAACAACTGTATATAAAGCAAAAATCCTAGGTTTGGTTCCTGCTGAGCTGCATAACTTTTTACATGACATTGCCATTATAAATTAAAAGTTTTATGTGTATTCTTCTTGTGCATGCCAAAATGGAACTGACTTTCTCAAAGTTTATCAATGAGAAACAGCTTGTTTAGCAAATGGAGCATCCTCTCCTAGACTATTTTAGTGTTGTACTCTGACTTGCACTATGCCATCCTCTAATTCTTATTTCATGCCTAAAATTTAAAATTAGATATGCCCAGGAAGTTGGAAAGAATTTTTCATTTTGAATGTTCTCTGGATTTCCTTCTGATAAGCACAGTAGTTGCAGTTGGGACTGTATCTTAAATGGTTGGAGGGCATGCTTTCAACATCTGACTCAAGTTGGAGCTAGGATAAGGAATGGCCGAGCAGCAATAATAAAAGTGATATTTCAGTATCCCGAGGAAAAGTAACATTTCTGATCATCCCCATTTTTGTTGTAAATGGTAAAAGTAGAACCATTTTCACAGTCTAGCATTTACAGAATAGTTTTTTATATTATAATCAGTACTGTAAACAACATATAGTATGTGCTTATATCTTTATATATCTTCCAATTATGAAAATATTTTGTAGTACCATCTCACAAAGTTTTCCTTGTGAAAGTATTCCCGACACAGAACTTTCAATTACAGAAGTCAATAAACTCCACTGAGGCACGAGATGAAGCTTGATTTATAAATACAGCTGTTTTTCTGCATTTTATAGGTACTTAAGCACTACAATGGAAAGGCAAAACATAATAATTACTTTTATTATTACAAAATGTGTCTAAAGAAGAAAATATGCTCATGAAATGCCAGAATCCCTTGAAAAACAAGCAAAATATTTTGTTAACTGTAAGTACTGATTACTCGGCTTATGACTACAGGAAAAACATATTTTTCCTTCCATAAATTTTTCTCTCTATAGACTTTAAAACATTTCATTTCCCCTGAAATATAACTTTTATCTTTGGTATGTCTTGATAATTGAAGAAATATTAATGCTTGCAGAATCACATAACCATAGTCACTAACATTAGTATTAGCCTTATTTCATTTATTATTGCACTTTAATTTTATAAGACTTCTGACACAATGTTTCTCCTGCAAACAAACCCCATTTCTGTCTTTATGTGGGCACTTCCTCCAGTAGCTAACCCCTCATATACACTTGTCTGCATCCACCTACACCACCTCCCGCTCTCTCCATCGGAGTGCTCAGTGCCAGTCTGCAGGAGGAAAGGCGAGGGACGCGCTGCTATTTCTGGAGCAACAAAGGCTGCCCTAATTCTGGAGGCCAGCACTGTAGCAGCACAATATTGGACTGGAACTACTCAGCCCGCTGGAAACACGACTGAGCGATACTGCCTTGACTGCAGTGCAACACCAGCTGGGGAGACACTTCTGTGAAGAGTGAGCACAGAGCAGCGTTGGGGGCATCGATACAGAGCTTTCACGTGCCAGTAAGAGCGTGTCTGGAAAAGACAGCGGTCCCTCCTGCAACAGGGATGCTGGGGAGACTCTAGTCCTCTGGCTCAGCACAGAGCATATTACCCCTCTCAGCTCCCCGGCCAGAAGTCCAAGACAGGATTACTGAGTGTGGAGTTCAGGCACAGTCTTGGTCTTTAGCAGTCAAGCGTTATGAAAAGCAGGGAAATTCTGACTGTGCAAAAAAGCAGAACACTAGGCCCTAGAAGAAGATGATTTTGTACTGCCTGGCGGGCGAGTCAATCCAACACTGCTGGCCAGTCACGTGTGTGCAGAGGCAGGCTGATGAAACATGGACAACATCTTCCCTTGCTCTGCATTTCCTTCTTCTGCATTGTTTTTCGCCATTAGCTCTCTAATGTAGTTCACTGCATGGCCTCTCATCCGTACTCATGCAAAGAGAAAGCGGGAACATGGGGGCAAAACTGAACAGGGAGGGCGGGAGATTCCCAGGCTAGTTGTGCTCCTGAGGGAATTCATGTGGGAGCAGATGATCATCCCTTTCATCTATCAAAGCAATTTGCTAAGTATCTTACCAGAAATGAGTTTACTAAAAGTGACAGAAATGTTTGTTAAGTGTTAGGCAGAGCAATTCACACTCACAATGCAGCAGAGAGAGGAAGTGAAAAACCCTCTTCTTCTTTTGGAACATAAACCTCCTTCTGTGCCTCCCAGCTGCTCACAGCAGGCCTTTCTGCTCTTCCAACTAGTTAGCAATGTCCATTTTTAGAGGCTAGTCAATCAAATCACCTTTTCCTCTCATGGATATGGATGCCTTGTGAGTCAAATGAATAAACTGTCTTTCAAAGCAGTTGAAAGGCCTGCAGAACCCTGGTGATCCACAATGCATGGGACATCTGTCATTGGCTGATCTTGTTTTAATGGGTAGAGATCTTTGTACCTTATTGTAGTGAAATCAGTACTTTTAACATTCACAATTTACTTACAAAAAAATGTTACCCTAATTACTAAAAGTAATGTTTTTTAACAATATAGAAGCCATTCTATCCTGCACAGATGGTGTTCAGCTTATCTCATTCAAAATTGAGAGCTTATTTATCAAATATGAGGAGACAATGGTATATGTCTATTTACTATCCTAAATCTAAGTGCATTGGCAGGTTTGGGTTTTGTTTTGTTTTGTTTTGTTTTGTTTTGTTTTGTTTTTCATTTCTAGAAATAGCACAGATATAGCTTAAAAACACACATAGCTAATAAAAAAGGAGATATGCAAAGAGCTCATAGACAAATACTATTTTTACTGTGTTCCTGAGGTAATATAGAGCCTTCCTTTCTCCTTCATCCGTGCAATGTGTCACCTCTTGATACATTCTCTCCGGAGTACTGAATGCTTTGTAATGCTTTCATATCGCAGTCAATAATTATCAATTATACACTTAGTCCTATAGTGTCAAACCCTTTCATTTAATATGTGGTTCATCAATTCTTCATATATACATTCTGTCAAGCAACTTAATGATATGATTGAATTGTGTGCTATTGATTTCCTATCTGTCAAGTTTATGCAGTGATTTGGAAATACTGGGCCCATACACTGATGTAATTTCCCTGACTTCAATGGAGTCATTATTCTGTTGGTATAAGAGACTGGATAATCGGATTGCCAAACATCTGGACTGAAAGACATGGTTGGTGAGGGTATAATACTGCCCTCTAAAGGCTTTTTGACTAAATAGATTAGATTCCAGTTCTTAAAACGTAGGGGATTACTTTGGATATACTTGATTACATATACTCTAATTATACATGTAATCTAATTGTACACTAATCTATACGAGCCTTCATTGTTTAGAAATATATGGGTTGATCTCAAGATAGATGGGCATGTTGGAATTCTATTAAATGATGTCATCATCTTTTAAAAAAAAATCAAAATAAACCAAAATTCTGGCTAGGGAACTACTGAAAATGTGGAGATCATTGTGCTTATAGACATTATTTGCAGTGAGTCTGAGATACACTGGAGTGAAACCAGTCACTTCACTGATTTGCTACCCATTACAATAAAATTAGCTAGGTCAGTTAGACATTAGCTAGATAGCAAACATAAGGATAATGAGATTTTGGAACAGTCAACACCTCCTACAGCACTGAATTTCTAGTGCTGCTAAAGTGCTTCCTTTTTTGACTGCCCTGAAACGCTATGTTTTCCCAAATATTTCAGCTTTTTTTTTTCCCAATGAAACTTGAGTTTTCTTAAAAAAATATATTGGTAAACACAAACTCAAAATACTAAAAAAGTAGGGAAAATATTGAAGAACTTAGCTACTGAACAGCTATTCAGTAGTGTCTTCCATATCTACAAACTGTAAAAAAAAAAAGAAAAAAAAAAGAAAAAGAAAACAATTTCTCTTTTAGATTTTTTTTTTGTATGATTTGTTAACCTTCTCCCCTTCTTGTGACGGCAAAAACAAAACTGACAACTACTTTGAATTATAGCATATGGAGCAATGGATATATATTCAATCACCTCAGTCTCAAAGTAGGTTGCTTTTCATATCTAAATAAATGCCCACTAATAAATACCAGAATCATAAATGCATCCCACAAGGAAATCTCATTATATGTTATTCATCCCATCCTTCTATGTCCTCTCCAAATGTCAGAGATAAGATCAGCTTTATAGCACTCCTGGAAGATTAACAAGTATAAATTTTGTTGAAGCGCTTGGGGAAGAAATCTTGCTCAAGAGACTTTTCTGACAAGACTCCCATCATATTTAAATTCTATAAACTATAACTTAACCAATAACTTAACTAATCCTGTCTTCATAGCATGGTGCATGTAGAAACGAACTCTCTCAGCCTGACTGAAAGCTACTAATGACTTCAAAAGTCAGGGCTGCCATATAGTTCTTTTTGAACTGACTTCTATTTTTAACGAAAATGGAGGAAAATTATTCTTGAAACTGTTTGGGACAATAAACTTCCAGGCGAATCTCTATGTGTTGTAGAGACCAGTGAGACCAGCTTAAACAAAAAGGGAAATATTCTCACCCCATATCTATTTATGTCTACTTATATAAGTATGTGATGTATCTGAGGGAAGATTTCTTCTATGAGATAAAATTACACAAAACGATGAAATCAGGGTGGACACTTTCAAAAATCAAAACATCTACTTTTTTTTTCTCCCTCTTGATAGTTGGGCTAGGAAACTGCCTATTAAGTCCAATACAACTGTTATTAACATTATCTTAATTTGTCTTATTTATTTTATCCCACACTTGTGTGAGTTAGGTGTATCAGGGAGATGGGGGTTTGGAAGTGTGATCTCAATTCTTGAATTTAAAATTTTCACTAAGCAATTGGTACCTCAGATAGACATCTAAAGATGTACAGTATAAGTAGCTAATATAGCAGAACCAAACAGCAGGAACAAGGATTGAATGGATTTTGGAAGTGAAGATTTTTACCGACCTTTGGGAATGTATTACTCAATCACCGTTTTTTGTATTCAGCCAATTTATGTCACTGATATTTTATTAGCCACTTCTAATAGTAAACACATAGCCCCATGAAAAAGGGCATTCCTGAACTTCTGTCAGCCTTATAAGCTGGTGAAATTACATAATGTGCTTTGAAATATAGTAAACATAAATGCAACACAGCTTATCTAGAACTTGATCTACCTAAAAGGTTTCAGTTCAGCCTGGAGTGATTAAAATTATTCCAAAACATCTGTATCTCTTTGAACTTGAAATTAGACTGTAAATATCCTAACTGATGACCCTTCCATAATTACAAGTGTCTCCTAATTGTAGCTGGATCGTAAGAAAAAGTTTTGTGTTACCTTATGCTCCTGCTTTTATCATAAATCAAGATCTGTAAAAATGTGAGGAAAACGGGAAAATGGTGTTTTTTAGAAAAGTCAATCAATGTTTTGAAAGACAGTACCTTGACAGATCAGAAGTTGGATATTCTCTAACAGATCATTATGGCCTTTAAGACTCTAAATTCATTACAAGTAGGTAACAGATACATTTATAAATCCAGACATGTGTGTACAGCAAATCAAATGTGTGTACTGCAAATCATGCAGTACAGCAGTTTTACCTTGACATTGAGTCAGAAGGGCCACCTCCACAGAACCAAGACAAGTCTGCTTCACTGTGACAGTAATTCTGGAAGAGACATGAAGTACTGTGAGAGGAGTTGAGGCTACAAAAAACAGCGAAACCTTCTCATTCAGTAACAATTCAAAATCAAACACCTTCTGGTCATGTAGCACCTCAATATTATCATTTGATTCATTCTGATATTATGTTGAGTAATACCACACTTCCCAGTCCAGGTGTTTCCAAAAAGGTTCAAGCAGTTTGGCAAGAAAGTTTTGTTTGGCTTCCTCCCCTCTGCACCACAGTCTGCTCGTTTATGAGACAGTATCGTCAACATCACAGCTCTGTAAGGTCAGCTTCAGCGCAGGTTATTTATGAAGTGAAGTGCCAACAGAACTATCATCATGTTAGAATAGGGAACAAGCCATGGCAATTATAGAACTGCTAACAACTTTAATTAAAATGTATAAACATGTCCTGTTCCTTGAAATATGTAAACATCTATGCATTTTCACTGAATTGCATGCTAACATCTTGCAGTGCTTCTAAAATATTGCTGCTTATAGCATGATTAAATACAAAAAGCTCTGATGACTGTGCCAGCAATAGGCATCTGAATTTTAAATGTCTCTGAGGATTCAAAGAGGATTTTGAAACAGCATCTCAAAATTATGCATGAAATCTGGAAAAAAAAAAAAAAAAAATTCTGACTGCCTGCAATGTAGTTAACTTAGAGACATTTCATCATTACTGGCTATATACTTTATCTCCACTAGAGCTCTGTGTGTGTATCTGGAGAGTATCTCGCACATTACAAACTCAAAAATAAAACAAAACAACCTGTAATTTGCTAGCTTCACAAAAACAGCAAAGCTTTTCCTCAAAATAAAAGCTTATTTTGGTAAAGTTTAACCAAGCTTTGACAATGTTCTTGCTCCCTGAAATGCTTAAAAGCTTCAGTCTCTGAAGAACTAAGCTCCAATTAAACAAGACCAAAAGGTCTGCCTTTAGTAGTGTACCCTGACCTAAAATATTTACAAGTACTGACAATTTAAAAATTAGGGAATGTTTTTGGTTGCAAACTATACTCAGGCCTTTCAAGGTGACAGATTGACAAGATAAATGGCTTATTGGTATTTTTGATCGATTAATTTTGAAGTTTCTCTGTAACTGCAATACTACATTTTAGTCACTGGTACTGATACCTTAACCTGTTTTCTACCAGTCTATCTGTAGATTTATTTTGTAATTATTCATTAAAGCTTTTCAAGTAGCATAGGGATGAGTATATAAATCTGAGATCAGTTTCTGTAAACATGGCTTGTAAAGTGTTCTAAGAAGTCAAATCCACTGTAAGAGCCAGTGGAAAACTCTGTTGGGAAACTTTATTCACTGGAACAAGAAAAATTGCTAACAATACAGACAAAATAACTTCAAATGCTCTGGTCTTCTCAGAGCTTTTTATGTTATTCTGATTGTCTCGCTTGTAATGCCATGTGCAGGTAACAATTTGTGGAGTTCTGCTACCTTCAGACAAAGCACTTGGTGTAATAACAACGGTGAGATTTTAAGCAGCAAGATGAATTTATTTACTACATAAGGATTACATTATGCAATTCCATCTATTTACTAGACAGCATCTTCGAAGTGTCTGTCATGTTGTGAGCCTGCAGTTTGTTTGGCTTTACCTGGAGTTATAGGAGTAAAAATCTAGTTCCAGAGCTTCTTTTTTTTTTTTTGATGCTAGCTACTGAAATATAAATAAGACTGTAAGGGATGTCTCCGGAACTCTCTCACATAGTGTTAAGTGTTCTTTATTTAAAAAAAACCAGGCAACATGTCCATAGACGAGTCTACTTGAATCAGATTTCTAGCAAATCCATTGTTTCTACAGGTGAGATAATGAAATACCTTCTCTCCACTTTGCCTTGGCTTTGCTGCTCTCTGTAGATGAATAAGGTGCTTGAGGTCTTCAGTGTCTGACTTCTCTTTTAGATATTACTCCTTGCTCTTTGATTTCTCTTTCTTCTTCTTTTCTCTGTGAGTGTGCGGCTAGGGTGGTATTGTAACTAGTGTCTTATCCTGATCATGTTTGCCCAGCTTCTTGCTGTGAAGAATACTTCTGTGTTGCTCCCAGAATGCCTCTCCTGGCAGGAATTGCCGGGTTGTTTCATCAAAGTGGATTGTATTTGGACTTTCCCACTCAGTACCAAATAGTGCAAACACAAAACCAGAGTATGTTCTTAATACAAACTGAAGACCTCATGCATAGCTCCTCTCCTTCAGGATCTAAATCAGAGAACTTCCTTACATATATTTATATGGTGTCCAGATTTCATGCAGGTCTTCTCTTTTGTATGCACTGTTTTTAATTGAATTATTGATCTTAAGTCTGAAGTCTTTTCTCATAGGACAAACTTAGTATTAATGTGGTTATGTACAATGATTTTGCCTGTGTTAACTTTTAAAATAGTCCTATTTTCTCTGAGGAAAGCCTTTTGCTTTTGTACATATTACTTCAAAACAAAGATGTTCCTTTTATTGGGGGTTTTGATCTGTTCATTTATGGTAGTCAATTGCAGAATACAGTTTATCAGTAGTTACAATATCAATTGTAACCAGATTTTTTCTAATAATGGTTCTAATAATTTGTACTATCTGAATGACTTATGAAGTTACATAAATCCAGTAGTGAATGACTGAAAGAACAAAAGATACTCAGTTTCCCACAGGAAAAAAAAAAAAAAGTTTTGCTGTTCACAGTTTTTTTCTTATGAGGCATTTTGAGCTAATTAATAACTTTCAGGATCATTTCAAGAAATAAAGAGTCTGGATGTACACAGAAACTGGAAAAAATTATTTCTGTTCAGATTTGAAACACATTGAAAAGCAAGTTGAAGTACTGTCTGTTGCTCATGCCATACCTGTCTAGTAAATCAACAGAGGATTTCAAACTCCAGAACTGTCTGTCACCTCTCACAAACAAAATTCGCTTTTTAAAAAAGAGCTGGGCATTGCCAAGAGTTTCCTGCACTATATACTGGAAAAAAAGCATCTGTTACTAGAACTTCCAACAATGTAAGCGAGAACATCTGTCACAAGTTGACTAGGAACCCCCATATAATTTCCTATAAAATTAAAAATTAGGGACTTGATAATCCAATGACTGGCTATTATTTCTCTGGTCAGCATTTATTAGCAATTTTCCTGGAGAAGCTGCGGATAGTCAGTAATATATCATTATTCTTCTTTTGCTCAGAGGCACAAAGGAACTAGACTTCAAGAAATGTTCAAACAGTACAGTGAATTTCCTTTAAAATAATGAAATTATACTAATATAAATAATGTTAGTCATGTTCAAGCTCAAGCCTGTTGTAACCAGATGATGATAGCTGGCTAGATGACAAGTTTGGCTTCATGTAAATGATACTACAAACCTGTTTTTTAAGTAATTAATTGTTTTTCACACTTGTATTGTGCTAGCAATAAATGTTCCAAAGCTACAGAACACTTTTAATAGCTTGGTCTCCTAGTGTGTTTGGCAGCCGGAGTACAGAAATGTATAAGAAAGGGAGTAAAAATAATGCCTTCTTGGCACAGATCACACTATAGTGTATCAAGGAAGAGAAATGGAAGAAAGAAATAGGCCAAAAATAGCAAATTTTTATATTGGTCAGCCATGCCATAAACCCCAAGATAGCTGAACATACTTTCCTCTACATACTCCAGTGTTAATAGTAGCTGAAAACCTGTGAAAACAGAGTGTGTTTCTCTTACAGGATCGCTTATGACTTCTGCAGCAAATTCAACCCTGACAGAATACAGTAATATAACATTATTCATTTAAGAGCTTGATGGAACCCTGTATGTTTGAATGCAGATGCAGTTCAGGGACGGACTTACCAAGAACATAGGCAGAATTTAACTATGCTGTCTGCATTAGAGCAAACTTGCCCAAAGTGCTCTTTTACATGATGTGATGCAGCCAAGCACAGGCGGGTTAGCTGCCTGATACTGCAATCACGTTAACTTGTGTTTTCATCTTCTCTTATACATCTTGCAGCCTTCCTTATTTGTTAATTCTCTTTTTAAAATTGAGATAATATCCATAGAAATGTACTTGACATGATCTGTCCTATTCTTAATATATTTTTTCTATCTCAAATGTCTAACACATGTGCTCTTGTAATGTGAGAAAATACAGAATTATTAACAAATGCCTATACTTGAAAGATGTTTAAAATGGGACATCAAATATTGTTAGGCCTATTTCAAAGTTTATCATATCTTTTTGATATTACAGGGATCTTTGGAAGGTCTGGATCAGACTTCAACGCTATCATTATTGTTATTATAATAATTTACATTACAGAAAGATGATGAAAATACTCTGTAGTAGACCTTCAAATAGCTTTATTAACAGGAATATTTGCAGTGAGTAATATTGAATAAAGGAATATTATGCAATGCACTGCAGTGGTATGTTTACTTAAAAAAAAAAAAAAAAAGACTTGATGGACAGCAAGCAAATCAGTATGGTTAATATTATTGTATTACTTTTGACAGAATGGAATGGCCTCAATATGAGATTAGTCATGACTGTCCATGCATTTCCTATCTTCTGTCTCAGATAATCTAGTAACTTCATCCACTTCTGTTCTTCCATGATTCAGTGTAAAAGGGGTTTTTATGTCAGAACTCTTTTTCTTCTAATAGCAGGTGCTTTGGTATCACTGGAGATCCCATGGTATCTGTTGTTGTTTTAAGATAGAATGACCATTTGGTGCACTGTCTTAAACTGTTTTAGTTTCTTTCCTTTGTAATTAAAGTTGTCTACATAGGTTTATTTACTTAGAAGGATGAAGCCTTGATGTGTTTTCTGTGAATTAATATCCACACACCCTGAAAATGTGAGTTATAAATTTAAGTTGTATACAGTTCTTACTCTAATATGGGAGTGAACCACATTTCCTCCTGATGTCTCATTTAAAATGTAACTTAGAGTACCAAAAAAACTCTGAGCAAAATATAACATAATAATATAATTAAAGCCATTTTCAATAAGTCAGCACTTCTTTTAGGCTTTGTTTTCCCTTTGGAACAAAAGCAATGTAGGCAATTATTTTAAATTAGGTTACATGAGAATATTATTTGTGTAACAGAAATAGGTTTCCCTTTGTAATTAAGTTTAATGGATCTTGTTGTGGAGATGAACTGAATCAGTCTTGAAAGTACCAGGTATCTTCAATTGCAGGTATGTTTGGACGTAGCTACAGTAATTAAATTTGATGCTTCTGCCTCATCATATCCGTACCACTTATGTATCTTAGAGCTTTTACCTACTTTTAAAATACTGACCTCCTGTCTTTACCAAAGCACACTTGGAAAACCTTTGATTTAATTGAATGGATTTTGTTAAGTATGAATAGCTTTAGGTCATTTGGTTTCTGAAGGGAACAGATTTTAAGTAGTTAAGTACAACTTTTTACAAACGTCTTTAGATAGAGATATGTCTACAAATACTTTAGGATGTGCACTGGCTTTTGCATTTTCCAAACTCAAGCAATCATTTAGAATTTTTTTTTCTTCCTTGCTGTAGAGAAATCTTTAATAACAGTGCTGCATCAAAGAAATACCACTGAAAAACTGCCACACTGGCACTGAACAGTGACTTCCGAACTCAAATCCAATCTCCAATGTCTCGTGCCAGGGGAAGTTCCGCACAGCTCTACCTTTGGGAATCCGGGCATTTCCTATGTTACAGTGATAAACCATGAAAGTCTACTGCAGTCCATAAACCACACACAAGGAACACGATTCCCTGTATATAAAGGTAGTAGGCACGATATTTCACAACACATTGTTTTTGATGCCACACTTGTTTCATGTTCTTTAAATTCAGTCTCTCCTGTTAACTAGCCTTTCACCTTGCACAGTTCTTAATACCAAGGAACATAAATAAATGAGCCCAAATACATAGTTTCTAAAAACTCATTAACCTAAAAATAATCTAATGATTTGGACAGACCCATGTCTCATTAATATTTGGACATGGCAGCATGAGTGACATAGAGTACATGAAACTCTCAATTTTATGCCAAGAGACAAAAATTGGACAAAGAAGAAAAAGAACAGAACTGGAGACATTCTGGAAACAGAGAGAGAGAAAGGAAAATCATAAAAGTGTGTACACACACACATATATATGTAAAAAGATGCATTAAAGTAAGTTTGCTTAAGTAGGTATGGATGGTTAGGGAGAGAGAAAGAAAGCAAAGAATTTAATTGTGTTTCTGGTATTCTCTTTTCCATTAACAAAAAGCATGTGGTTGAAGGTAGAAAAAAAAAAGTTAAAATTTTAAAAGAGAAAAAAAAAAGGTGCAAAACACAGATAAGGCTTCATCATAGACATAACTACTATATTTCTTTAGCCCAAATTATTGAAAAGCTTGCCACAGTCTGATGAGACCAGGAGACCAGGAACTGGTTAGTTACGAAGATACGAGAAACGATGGTGAAAAAAGATCGGTATGTCCATAACAAAGCAGAACTTCAAAGATTTGTGTTTAGAAGGTGCCTTTGAGATCTATTGCTGACAACTTCCCGGTTGTTGGTAAGCATTATTTTGCCCCCCTGCACAGCTCTTCCTTCACCTAAGAGATTTAGTCTATAGCTTCGTGATGACAATCAGTGCCAGCCAGAGAGAAATGGAGATGCCCATTCTAAGGGATCAAGTTCACATACCGGAAATATAGCCATGTTATCATGGACAATTTAGCCGGAAGAGATTAGTCTGGATGGAGCTGTCTTACTGCACTGTGCAGTTAAAGCTACCTCAGGTGTTTATACACGCATTTTTACTGGCTGTGTACATCTGTCCTTAAAAAGTCCCTTCCGAGTCCTCCGTTAAGCATGGCTACTATTAATTGGAGGAGTCACCAGCTACTTTCCTGTCATTGACTGAGCATCTTGCAGAATATTTCAGTAATGCTTTCAAGGGTTGTAATTTTTCTTATTCTGATCTAACTTTATTGATCTTCTCCTCAGAGGAACAGCACCCTTGCAACTTTACAGGAGCATTCCAACAATCTAAGAATGATATATGTTACCCTTAAGGAAAAAGATATCAAAACTGGTTACTCACATGCAGAGATTTTCCCTGAGATCTGAAGCTGTCAAAATACTAAACACAAGCCAGTATATTACTGAGTAATAGAAAGCATGGCAAAACTTTATAGCATTATTAGGTTGCACCTTATAATTGGGTGATACTTCCACTTAATATGCAATTTATTTTATTCAATATTGATAAAATTTAATGGATGATATATTTGATTCAAGGCTTTGATACAAATGTAGTGTCTTAATTAACAAGTGATATATTTGATGCAGTGAATAATGCATCTGATTTAATAGAGGATGCACTGTATCTGCAGCTGAAGGTGATTGGTCTTTTTAGTGAGAGATTAATTCATTTCACAAGGTGATGTATCACTTTCAATATGAACTAAATCAAATTTATAATGCAACATTTTCTTGTAGTGTGCAAAGTAACGTAAGGAACAAGTTTGCCCTCAAGTGGACTTCAAAGGCAGATCATACCTCCAAGACACCAGGCAGGTTGGTGGTTATTTATTCATGCCATAGTAGAGGTGGAGCCAATTCCTAATAAGCCACTGGCTTCTCATTCAATCCATGCTTTATTTCTAAGTAGGCAGAAGTGTATTAAAGTTGTTTGAGTAATGATACAAAAACTGTAATAATCTTTGTGCTAACCAGAATTTCCAGTAATACTTAAAAGATTCAAAATGCAAAAGCTAATTGAATTTGAGACATTGACAAGGTAATCAAAAGAGGAAGGGCACCTTTGTGGCATGCATTTTTATAGGTCACAAAAAAAATCTGGTAAATTTGATAGTATGTTATGTTCTTTTCGTAACATATTCATCGTATAAATACCATTGCTTGTCCATCTTGAACAACCAGGAACCTGTTACTTACTTGTTCAATCAACAGAATGAATCATTAAGAGAGCTTCAGATCAGTGGAGTTTTTGACTCCTGCATACAGACAACTAGGCAGGTTTATCACATTGAAAACACATGATGGCTATGTGGAGTCAATATTCCATTTCCACTTTCTGTAATGCGAAACCTCAGTGTTCACTTATTATTCTATCAAGCCTTTATTTTTCTGTTCACAGCTCCATAAATTCAATACTCTGTGCTTTTAATCTAATTTGCTGACAAGTGAAAATGACCTAGGTTCAAGACAATGCTAGCTAGTTTTTTAAATTACATATTTAGAACTAAAAATGTACGGGAAGATGCATATATAACCCAATGAGTATATAATAGCTGTCATACTAGCACATAATATCCCTTGTAATTTAATTATAAACATTTGACTGTTTGGTATTTAAACAGGAAAATGACTGTTTAAGCACTGTGCAGTTAAAGAATAATAAACCTTCTGGCATACTCTTATTTTAAAATGTTACATTCAAATATTAGATCAAAACAGGTTCACCAGCAATGAAGAATTATTTTGAAGTAAACTGATGCTCTGTTTCTAAACATATGGTGATCCACTCCTATGGATGTACAAACTAGTGTGTGTAAAAATTACATGCCACTCACTTATATTTGCCACTCTCTTACAGCTTATTTTCTTCAGTGATGCTTAGAAACAAAAGGAACCACAAATGCAGAGTAGGCAATAACAGAGAATATTGGGAACTGGGGATAAAAGTCAGGACAGGAGGAGAACTGAGGAAAAAAACAGACAGGTGCATCTGGTGATGCACTTTATGCATACAAATTAACACTGTTCACCACTTCTATTTATTTCTGTATTTACTGCTCATTTCTACACACAGAAAGGGGGTCAGAATACTGCAGGGTGCAATATCCATCAATACAGCCCTTTCCAACACCATTTTCTTGAAGAGGGAAGAAAATTAAATTTAAAAACTCTAAATGTTAAAATTTAATTGATCACTCTTCTACAAGAAGAAGATTTAACAGTTTTGCTTTAAATTAAATATTAGTTGAGAAATTGTTTTTGGCATGCAAGATTGGTAGATTTGAGGGAAGGAAAGATTAGTTTATCTTTTAGAAATATAGGGAACAAATTCAAAATGAAAACGCCTTTTACTGTTTCAAAATTCATTGTTACAGTCTAAAATTACTCCAGAAAGTTCAAACTAAATTTGTTTGTACTGACTGGGAGAATCACATTTACCTTTTGCAAAGAATAAACTATTTAACAGAATAATTTTAAACGAATCTCATAATCATCTCCTGGGGAGGAAAAAAGTACTGCTTGACAGGACTTCTTAATGAGGATGAGGTTTGAAGGAAAGGACCTCTTCAAAAGGAATTAATGTTGATTTTAAACCATAGGAATAGGAAGAGGGGTCAGGAAGTATGGACAGAAAAGGAGAGATGCAAAAGACAGAACCTTCACATTTACCACAGAGGATCCAGGCTGTCACAGAAAAAGTTGGAGGAAAAAAACCTGCAAGTGCTTTCATTGTTTTTCCAGCCTTTTTGCTTCTTGCCTTGAGAACCAGAATTAAGAATAGTGCTGGTATTTTCTGAAGGTATCTGACTTCTTTGTGAGGTGTTCTTGAGGAAGAAAATTAAATCAGAAACAGCCTCAGGCCAGAGCTTTGAAAAAGAGTGTGTTTAAGATCCTGAGGTATCTTGTGCAGTCTGTTGTGATGCTAAAAACATGGGATAGGCACAGTGTGAGGGTCTACTCACAGAGAGGCTGCAGCCAAAGGTCTCTGGTTTTGAGTCCCTGTTTATGGTTTATCCAGTAGAGTGTTGATGATGTTTAAGGATAGATAAGGATATTTATTTGACTGATCTTTCCAAAAACTTTTTTAATTAAAACTTTTCCTGCTGTGGAAGTATATAACATACACTTAACAACAGGTCAATGGGAAGAACGTCATTCCATATAACCTGCAAATGGATTAACAAAAGCTGAACTTTTAAATCAAGAAAATCAGCTAAAGACAATTGCTCAGACAGAAAAAAACTGTTTTTTTCTTTGCAACTCTTTCAGAAATTCACCCTAGGTAAGCTTTTTAGGATTTATGTAACATTTTTAATATTCATTTTAAATTAATCAGAACTTATATTCACTGCAGAGCAATTCATAATCCTCTCTGTAACAGTAAAACCAAATGACCATTACTTTCTGATTTTTTACATTACAGTATAGAAAGCAAAACACACCTAGCCATGAGGAAATGCCAAAATGATGCCTTGTTCACCACAGTGGAATTCAGATAAGACTACCAAAACATGGGCAATTAGAAAGAGTACATAAAGAGGCTTCTGTGTGCAATGTACAGGCTATTTGACTATGATTTTGTGTATTTTTAAAGGAGTCTTCAGCAAAGGCTGTCAGGTATATGGGAATCCTGCTTTATGAAACAGGATTAAATGTATATTATGTGAAATGTTTTCCAAAAAGTGTTACGAAGGGGCACAAGAGATTTTAAGCCACAATAGGAGAAATAATTGTTAAACCTATTAAATAATAATAATGGTGTAGGAGAACTAAGCAGAAAGGATGGGCAGAATGAACCAATATTAAACAGGAAAGAAGGATAAGGTCCACTTTAATTAATGTCATGCTTTCTTTAAGATAAAGGTTACAAAGTATCATTAGGACCTGCTAATCCTTAATTGTTGAATAGCAATGTTAGGAAAACTGTTTAATATTGGAGTTCTGTAGTTACCCTTTGTTTTGACCCCAGGTGTACCTACCTGCCTCTAATGAGAGATTATAAAGGCTGTCACGTTCCTCTTGATTTAATCCTTCTTCTCCATCTGATGTCTGCAGAAAAAGAGGAGATGTGAAATTTACATTTTATTTATACTGAGAAAATAATAAATCTCCCTGAGTCAAATGGGAAAAATGGTGCAACTATCATTTGTTAGTTCATTGCTAGCCATTTCTTTGCAACCTGCCCAAAACAGACCTCTCTCTGTAGTCTTCTTTTATATTTGTTTACAACTACATTCACTATTGCAACTAATACTGAATATCAGAAAGAACAGCAGGGTGGGATAACCTGGAGATAACAAATACATAAATGAAGAGAAGAATACACTGTGACTATTCACCGTGAAGAGTAAAGGTCCCTGAGCTAGAAATTATTTGTTCTTGAAAGTAACTGAGATCACTGAGAAAAATCTGAATCAAATCCTCTCAAAAGGGAAAACCTGCTTAGGCACAGATTATTCAGAAAGCCGCTACAAATAAAAGCTGCAAAATATTAATAATATTTATTATGTAACAAAAAAATCTTAAAAAATAGGGCCGTTCAAAAATGTACTGGTAATCATTCTCTTCTGTAGATTACATCGTATCTGTATGAATCATATTGATATGAATGCAGCCTTTCTAAGTGAGGTTAGTAAGACTCAGATAAGCAAGGATTCACCAAGTTAGCTTAGATGTGCACATCAACATATAGAAATATCAAAAAATTGGGAGACCAAAAAAAAAAAAGATTGTGAGAATAGCTTTCCCAGAGTCAACTGTGTTTGAACTACTTATTTATTTATCTCATTGTAAAAGACATGAAAAATTTCTTTCCAAAAGTCAACCCTTGATCAGGTGGATTGTGATTCATGCTGCTGATATAATCGCTATTTAGCGATTTAGATATTTAGCACTATATGGGCCTGTGACCATACAGCTACATGTAATTGTTCAAAATTTCAGTAAAATTTTATTTTAACCAGATTGTCCTATGCTTCCACCATAGGGCAACTGCCTGTATTTTTAATTCCCGAAATAAATCTACATGAACATAAACAAAAAGGCCATCCTGAGCAATGTTTGCTTATCTAATTATTCTCCAAAAGCCAAGCAACTTATTCATTTATTTACGTATAAATAAATAAATGCCACTTATTTCTGCATAAGTGCCATTTATTTATTTCTTCATTCTTGCATATGCTCAGTACTGGACCACAGTGAAGTCTATATCCACCAAATTGAGATGAAAAGTTCAGGAAACTGGCTATTTACAACCATCTCAGGGTATCTCAATATTTCTGCATTTTTTAAAGATTTTTCTTTATAGAAACAGGTGAGTCATGTTATACACTACTATGTAGGTAGTAATTTACTGTTGGCTACATCTTTATGATTTGAATCAGATGACTCACTTCTTTCCAGCCCTTCAGACAATGATGTCTCCAGGGTACAAAAACATAAGGACGGACAATTTCTTGTTTCACACAGGCAAGATTTGTTAAAGCTTGTCCTGTGACAGACTGGCTCTTCCCATAGCAATTCTACTGTTTTTGGTAAAATTTCTTTCATCTCCTAAGGACTGCAAGGCAGACATATTTGGAGTTTCAATCAAAAGTGAAAATGGAGTATTATTTTGCTTTTTTTTTTATCATTTTTTCAAAGGAGCTATATTACATATTATAGTCTTTAAGATGTGTATTTCTTCTGTCCTTTTTGACAAATTCCAGTCCTTCATTCTGTTTTTTATTATTAATTTATTGATGCTAACTGGGTGGTGAGAAATACTCTAAGAAATGTTGCTAGGCAAAAAAAAAAAAGAAAAAGGCATTTTAATCTTGAGAATAAAAACTGTTCTCCTTTTCAGATTGAAAGTCTTTTTCTCACTTCAAATTGCAGTATTTCATTTGGTTTACATTTTATTCTGTGAAAAGTAACAAAGTGATGTTTTAGCACTGTTTGTTTATGCAAAAGTAGCCCAAGATGTTACAGTCTTTCAATCTGAACTACCATGTGTTCAACACTACAGTAATCACACAAGGATTAATTTAATTACATATTATTTAAAAATCTTAATCTTATTTAAAATTCTAATGTTTATTACTCTATTACACACAGATATTTTTAAATAAAAAGATAAAAATTTTGGACTTCAACTTGTAATGACATTTTTCTTAGAAAAGAAATGAGCAATTTTATAAGGAAGGGCACTTCATTGTTAATGATTTCATAGCTAGAAAGGATAAAGCTGTGTTCCTCTTCTGTTAGCTTTTCTTATTCAATTTCTCCAAACCTTGTGTCTACACTAGTGACCTGAACTATGAGAGGTTATTTACAATAGAATTATCAATACTCTTGAAATTTTAAAAATTCAGTACTTAGAGAATGGCAAAGCCTTATGATCTCATGATTTTTTTTTTTTTTCTTTTTTTGCTGGATGCTATAGAATTTCCAGACACAATGCTTTAAGCTGAAGTTAGGACTGTGATTTGTATCAATCACTAGCAGAATTATAAAGAACACAATAATTTAAAACTAGGGAAAAAAAAAAAAAAAGCCTTTGAGAAAGGAACTGGACTACTGGACTTCTATTCCCAGTTTTCTCCCTGATTTCATATGCATCCTGAAAAAGGCCAGACACTTCAGCTGCGCTTATTTCTGAATAAGGTGATATTTATAGCTCATTGGAAAGACATCAAGCTAAGATTCTTGCGTTACTTCTATCATCAGTAGTCATAGGTGTCATGGGGGAAATTTGGGGGTCTCCAATTTTTCTTCCGTAATTTTAGGAAAGAAATTTTGGCAAACTATATGACAATTTTCCACTTTAAAGATTGTTTTCACAGTTAAAAGAAACAGAAATTTATGTCCTGGCTTTTGATTCTGATTTAAAAGTGCTAGGCATCTACCTCCCACATGAAGTTATTTGTGGATATCTGTATACCAGGGCATGCTCTGAAGTTTCCCAGACTGATTAATAGCTTTCTTTTGCCTGTTCAAGACAGCAGCTTGGCTAGATATTTGAGTTGCATGTTAACTGACACAGCACAGTAATTAATTCAGTGGCTCCCTCACTGGGGAAACTAAGAATCTCTGGTTTAGGCAGGCAGGATTAGGATTATCGCTGCTGCCATAATCCCTTAGGGAACTGGGGTTGGACAATGGTATTACGCAGTTACAAATATTAGTGATTGCACATGAAAGACACGGTTAACTACAGTGGGAAACTGGCACTTCTACACCTATCAAAAAAAAAAATAAAATCTCAATAGCAGCATTTGCAATGACAACATGCTGAGGTTCTTCTCTTGAAAGACAGTGATTCTCATGTTATAACATCTTCTTTTATTTGCTCTTGGTCCCAAACAAATTATGCTTCAATCTCCTCTTTGAGAAGATTGAATTGACTGACCAGGTCAGAGGCTAGAAGGTACCAGGAGGAGCTTCATGATTTAATATACTTTGTTAACATGTCTAAGAGAATTTGTTTCTCAGTGATCCACAGACAGTTCCTAAGATGCTTTTCATGTTTCCAATATCGAGAACAAAAGTCATTTATTCTACTTAATCAATATTCTACAGAGAAAAAAGGAGGAGAGAGTTATATCTATTCAGGATCACATTATTTCATGAAGATGGCAGTAGAATGAACATGTTTTATGGCCCAGTTTATCATCTGTGACTGAAACTATTACCTTGTCTGAATTTTAGGTTCACAGTGTAAGTCTGTACTATTGTAATAAATTATTCATTTTCAGGCATGTGTAGATGAGCATGAAAGCTGAATATCCATTACTGAAAAGCACCCAATGAGAGATGAACAAAGTGTCATTTTGTCAGGTTCCAGAGCTCAGTACTTGTTCCCAGGTAGAATTTCCTGAAATAAGCACTCATTTGAAAAATGCTTCCTTATTATGCATGATAGGGAGAAACAGCAATTGAGAGCAAAGTGTAGAGGTTCCCACTGTTCCCTTACGCTACCCACTGCTGCTTGGCAGCTATATTGTGCTGCTGGGGCAGGCAACTTTTTGAAAGGGTTTGTAATTTGACTGCACTACCACTTCTCAGTCTGACAGATTCACATCAATTATAAATGAAATGAAATCAAAATATTTTTAACTTACACCAGCTTAAGAGTGGCCTAGACAGTTTCAGTAACTCCAGGTAAATCACTGAAAATATTTTTATGCTGTTTTCATATTGAAACATTTGAATAATGATTTTTCCTTACTGTAAACCTATATTCCCACTGAACCCTGTGGATCTGTGCTATAGATCCAAATATGCTTTCCAAACAAAAAATGCTAGACTTTTAGTTAGCTTTATTTTGGGCCACGATTAGTGTTTTTCTTCTCATTCTCTTCCAGCAACAGCCCTACTTTGTGTTTATTTTCCTTCATACATAAAAATATCCCAAAATATTTCACAGGCATCTTATACTTTAAGACCCCAAAGCTCCTGCTGAACAGAGGCAAGGATTCCTACTTGACTGGCAGCACTGGGTATTATTTCCCACTCTCTGAATTTTAATGTGACTATGTCCAGGTGGAACGACAAGTTTTGGTGTTACAAAGTCCAGTAATTGACAAGTGTGGATAATGTTTGCTTGATCTGATGAATAAAAAAGAGAAGGGTTTTATTTTCAAAGAAAAAGTGGTTTTAGTGTGACCACAACCAAGACTCAACTGTATGTTTCCATTGAGGCTAACCAACTTCAGTTAATAACAAAAAACAGGCTTACATAAATTTTATCACATGTGGGTGAATGTGTACATTTTGAATTAAAAAAAAAATAGATTTAACTTCACATAATTACTATATGCTAAATTTTGGATACCACTGTCTAAATAATTTATACTGTTTTAAAGTTCATAACATTTACATACATTATAAACTGAATAGCTGATAAAATAATAATTGCTGTTATAAAACTTACCTGCTTGCCTTCAAGGAAATATTATTAACATCTGTAGTTTTTCTTTATTGCTGCCTTAATGATGATTCTAACTGATAATGAATTATGTCAGCGTACAGGGCCTAACGATTTCCAAATGGCATGTACATATGTAGATGCAGCATATTTAGGATTTTTTTTTTCTGCTTTAATTTACATGTTGCAGTGAATTATATGAAAACTGACTCACACCAAGCCGTGACTTAAGGAAGGGGAAAGCCCGTTCAGCCAGATGTCTAGGAAAGGATCTCCAAACTAAGTTTTATGGAGTTACAAACTGTGCTGTTCAACTGGAATTCAAGTCCAACTTTCCCCATGTGCAAAATTGCCTATTGTGCTTCAGAGCCTAAAGGGGTTTGGGCTCTTCTTTAACATGTAAGCTACTTACTAACTCACGAGTGCTACTGTATTTGCAACCTATGAATACGTGGTGCTGACTTAAAACATGAAACCTACTTTGGTTACTTTGCAAACCTTTAACTTTTTTTTTTTTTTT
>VZSV01000084.1:344588-454124 GCA_013398735.1 Nothocercus julius | reverse complement strand
TGCTCGCAGCGCTGCCGAGCCCGGCGCCGCGGCGGCTGCCACGCGGCTTTGGGAGCTCCGCTTGAGCCGCTCGTCTCTGAGCTCAGAGATTTTGCACAACGAGGAATTTCCCTGGAGTGGCTTCCGTGACTTTAGTTCTCATGGAAAGTGAGCAATGGGCCTTTCTATTGAAATCCAGTGGGTTTGGACTATCATAAAGCAATGCTTTGAGTAGCATTATTCTAAGTCCTTTATTCTGCGTGTGTTGTTCCTAAGGTTGCTGATTTCTGTATCCCTACATGAAAGCACCATTTGTACCTATTTTAACTGGATCAAAGTCTGCATAAATACTTTATCTCGTTTATTTGGACAGCTGAATTTATTGCTATAAAGTTATGGGCTTATATCTACCAGACTGTCTTCTCATGTTCGATACTATCATGTAGCAAGAGCATCTGGTTAATGTTCATCCAAACATCTTTCATCAACCCAGGCAGCTTAGTTAAAATCCAACACAGTCCGGCACAAAAAAGATTGTGTTATTTTTTGTGTTGTTTGTAAACCTTGAAAACTTATGGGAAGAGGACTTCACTGGACTATCATGGACTTAAGTGGCTATTGTTCATGAAGACAGAAATATTAGCTTAACTTCTTCAGATTTCTATTTTATGTATATGATGTAAAGTTTATAGTGGTATGTTCCTGGAAGAGCCATCTGAGGAATGAGATTGGTTTCTGTTTGTGTGTTTTCTTTTTTAATTTCTGTCCTGTGCTGTTGCTTAAGCAGGTATTGAACAGGCAGTATGTAAAATACCCGGCCAGTGATTTTGGTGTGTTCTGGCAGGGCACAGCAACATGCAATCCAGGTAGGACAGAGCAGGAGGCACTAACACATCAGGGTAAACTGTGCACTCAGGGTGCTGTCTGAAGTTATTTGGTAACAGGGAAGGAGCTTCTAGGGTGGGATTTTATATATATATATTTTTTTTTTCTTTTTTTTTCTTGTTGGTAACTATTTGCAAGGGGTCTAGGTGTTACAGGTATGTTGTTTTACCCTCTGTGGGAAACAAAATTGATGACAACCATTTCTCAAACACAGACTACTGCTTTCTGACATTCCATGACAGTGGCAGAGCATTGTTCTGCCCTACTGCAGATTCAGAAGCACCAGGTCTGAATTCTGCTCTGAATTTTCACCATTAGGGGATATAGTTCAGTTTATAGTTCATGGTAATTAATCATCCCATCATTTTGATAGTTCAGCCTAAGTACCTAGACAAGAGGTTTGTAATATCGTTCACTCATGCAATATAAGCAGTAGCTGTTCCACACCACTAACCTTATGTACTGCTTAGCTTGGGTGCTTCTCTGAAATTATTTCTTAAGGAACAAGTCTCATAACTTGGTGCAGTCTTGTTTTTTCCCTTGCTGGTTTGTTCTTGATCCCATTAAAATGAAGCAAATTTAGCAGTGAGATAGAGGTCTGAAACACCTCAAAATCCTATCTTTTCTGAAAGTTAAAATGGATGGCAGAGAAGATAAATTTTCTAGTCTGGAAATCTTCCTCCCAGTGCACGTACATTGACAGAGAACGAACATACACTGATTAGAAAACTTGTTGCCTTTTAATACCTATGCTGTGCTGAGTGACTTGTCTTGTAAGGTCTATCTGCTATCCTCACCCAACTGGGCACACAGCAATAATCTAGGTAACCTACGCTCTGGACTATTGTGTTAACCTTAAGACTATTTATTTCTTTGTGAAGGAGGAGGGCAAATTGTGTCTATGCCCTCAGGGTGTTTTTGGTTTTGTTGTTTTTCCCCATTTGAAAAGTTTGTGGCAAACAGATTCCACCATCTGCTCTTGCTTATTTTAACTAATCAACCGGGAGATGTTGCAGTAGACTCCGACAGAATAATCGATAAAAGAGGTGTTACATGGTCAACCATGTGGCATGCTGGCTACGGGCCAACTTCTTATTAACACAAACAGTCTTTGGATTTCATATTAATCCCCCTTGAGAACTAACTGGATGAACTTGCTTTGGGGAAGAATTTGTGAGGATACAGGTTTTCTGCTACAACTATTCTGAAGGAAAACTTAAAATCTAGTGTGGAAACAGTGGTTTATCAGGCTTCTGAGTCAGGAACAAACAGTGTTGTATGGAAAATTGTCATAGGTCTTATCAGCTTTGTCTACTAGTCATTACTCCTAGGTTTGACGATGTTGTGACTTGATATGCACTGAAATTGTTAAAAACCTAAAGTTCTTGTAGATTACAGTAAACAGGCTTTAAAATAATTGCCTGATCAATACTAATTCCTTTGGTGTCTTTTAAACAGCATTAATCACTGTAAACTCATGCGATATTAATGTAAATGTTGCAAGTGCTTCAATTGGATTCCCACTGTAACTGAGGATTAATTACTTTGACTAGACATTTGTGCTAAAGTGTTACCCAGTAAGCACACAGGGCTGAAGAAATAGAAAAAATACAAAGTAAAGCCTGGGAGAATATGTCTATATAAAAGTAAATGTTTTATTTAGGACTTGACCTTATTAATAAAGTTGTATACATTTTCCAAGTAAGCCTTGAAAATTTCTCTTCCTGTGAATATCTGGCAAATAGCTAACCTTATCTCTTGTTCCTACAGTGCATTTCACTGCATGTTAGATATTCATTTTTTACATTTTCAGAACATACTGCTTGGAGAACTATATATTGATTTTATCTTCTCCACTTTAATGTTTCTGATTATTTAACATACTTTCCATGTGCCTTAGATGGGTACCAAGTAATAACTGTATTTAAGATTTCAGGATGCTGGGAACGAAATCAAAAATGTGTTATTTCCTGTGATTTCAGCTGACATAATGACTATATGAGCCATAGCATTTCATTAAAATGAAATGCAGAGGGGGGTAGAGGAAAAAACAAAAAGTTAACATTACAATATTTGGATGAGCTTATCTTAATTTCCAATTTTTTGATATTCAGATGCTAAATCTATTGTAGCTTTGTGCATATTTAAAATTTAAAGCTGTTTTGTGAATAGTTACCCAACTTGGGGGAATAAGAAACATGCTTCAGCTCTTCTAAAAAAAACGCCTGCTAAAAACTGCCTAAAGGCAGTTTAGAGGGCTGCCTTTGCAAGGAGACTGGTAACTTTTTCTACTGCTTACTCTCTATGTACTCATTTCTGTCTCCAGTTAGAAGAAATGGGAGAACTTGAGCTAAATAAGGGGCAGAAATAGTAGGATGTTTTAGAGAGCTTAAGTGACTTCAGATCGTGTGTTGCAGTGGTTTTCTGCTAAGTACATTTGCGACTCAAATTGCTTCAATACTTTGGAAAAGCATTTCTCTTAGGGTCTTGAGATATTGGTACACCAGGCTACTGCAAATGCTTGAAAGTTAAGTGAATACCTTCACTGAGTAGGTTTGGCAGCTCTCACTTTTTTTTTTTTATGGCCATACCTTTATGTACTAAGCACAAGAATTATCTGAAAAAAAAAAAATGTTTTAGAAAATCAGCAGTTTTCATGTAATGCTAGAAGATACTCAGGATGATCAAATTCTGAACTTGTAAACATTCATCCTGGAAACCTGATTTTTAAGGGCTCCAATCAGAGAACAAACATCCTGTGTAATTCGTGTATCTAATCAAAGCTAACCAACACAGCCTGAATTTCAAACATCAAATGTTTGCAATAGGCAAACAACACATAATTCTTCATTTGTGCACATTCAAAAATTCTGTGAGTGAATCGCACACAAGTTACTGCCATGAATATCACTTCTATTTATTCAGCTCTTTTGAGCAACTAGGACAGCAGCAGTACTGTTTCTTTCTGTTGATCAATATCATGTTAACAATTTTTAACACTTTTCTTTTTAACAATTTTGTGTAATATTATCCTGATGAAAGAAAGTAGCATGATTGGAGAGGAAAATCTTTCTCTTGAAAAGATTCTCTGTTGAATCTCCATTCTTTGGATGATTACCTTCCTTTTTTTTTTTTTTCTTGTTTTTTTTTTTATCTGATGGATTGAAATTATAAGGCATTGTCATAGTTTTCTATGTCTCAGCGCAGTTTAACTTCTCTAGTTTATCTGCATTATTCTTGCAGTGCTTTGTGTCTCTTTACAGTCCAATTTTAATGTAAGCTTATTTCATTGAGTATTACAGCACCCCTTAGATCTCTCTGTTGGCTGCACCCCACTGATTTAAAGATCTTGTTACTTAACTACAGTGTGTTCTGATTCTCTGACCTCTTCACAGTCCTTGGTGGTGACTTCAGTTAATTGCATGGTTATCAGATGATAATGTGGTAGCATTAAAATGAATTAGCATGTAATTACAGTTGTTCCCAAGGGAGTTACAGTACTTACAATAAAACTGTACATGTTATTTCATGAAAAGCATGAAGCAATATATTTCTAATAGTGTAGTCAAATCATCTGCTGCTGTACTTTCTACAGTGTGTCCATGGTACAAACTCCTAGTAGAGATGTGAAAATACTGGGTGAACATCTGCTTTTGCATCTTCAGTTATTAATGTCCATTTTAAAATCTTTAATTTTTACTACACTTTTGGGATAGATCCAAGTAAATAATAAAATTATTTCATATTATTTCATTTAGGTTTTCTCTCACTCCCTAAGGCATTTATTTTCCATAAATATTAATGAAGTTAAACATTATAGATCCTATAATGAATTGCTGGGAAGTTATTTTATTTAACTAATCCAAATTAAGTAATTATAATATGAAACAATAGTTGAAACAATACTAATGTTTGAGGAATGTGTCAGATCTTGTGCTAGGAATATAAAGCTATTATGAGCAGAAAGATGGTTAATTTATGGGATATATTATTAATTACATCTGAAATATTCATCTTCTAGGAGTCACCGGTGTCAAGGTGCTTTTATGCTGGACTAACTGAATAGAATCCCTTGTGTCTCAAAAGTAGCACACTTAACCTCTGTGACACCTGAGGTTCTGCACCATGAAGTGGGAAATGAATGAAAAAATGGTATGTATTTCAGGACTGAATCATTTTCTAGATATTGTTTTATGAGTCAGAAGTGTTTTCAGAAGAATCTTTCTTCTTTTGACTTGGTGGTAGAATTTGGGTTATAAAAATCCACATCAATAAGAAAATCTCAGAATTAATAGTGAATAACTCCTGATTCCCTTTTTAAATATGAGGTTTATTGGGTCACAATAGTATGTTCAAAACAAGAGCCAGAGGCCAAAAAATGAGAGAGCAACGTTTACTTATTCCCTTGTTGCACAGTCCTTGACTGGAAAAAAATACTAAACATTAAGCTTCAAAACCTCTGGTTTCAGTCTTGAGTGTAAAGTTGAGTGGGCAATGCTAGCATGATCCGGGAGCCTAATGCAGACACGTTAGGGCATATTCCTGGAAATACTCAACAAAGTGAGTGTTCTCAACACATAATCGGAAATTCTCACTTTTTGGAAAATTTGAGCCCTTAGTTCATAGAAGTACTTTGTGACTATTACAGGAAAATATGATAAATTATAAACTGTAAGCACACAGGCCTGTGTGCTGTTACAAATAATGTACAGTGCTAAAATGGCAGTGAAAATAGAACAATCTTCGGGGTTTTTTTATTTTTATGTGCCTGTAACATTATACTTTTTTTTTGTGATGTTAAAGCACTTTTTAAAAATTTATACTAGACCGCCAAAATAGAAATATTTATTTCTCTGGTGTATGATCTTATACAAACATGGCTGAGGTGAGAGAATAATAAAAATAGTGGAATGCGTTCAACCATTTCTTGAAACAGAATTCACTTGAAATGCTTATATGCTTGAAGGAGAAACTGAACTTAATCAGAATTTCATTTCTGACAAAATAGAACATACTTTTGGTTTTCAGGAGAAAAAGATAGAAAAACAATTGTTTCTATGCATGTTGCATAGGTCTGTAACTAAATTATAGATTAATTCAAATTATTTTATCAGTGCGCACAGAAATAGCTACATAGACATCCATGAAGTGGTACCAGTTTATGCAAAGATATGAATAATGTTCCAGGTTCATATAAAATGTCTACATACATGTTCTGTTTTCCATACATAGAAGAATTCAAAAATGGAGTCCTTGTGTGTGTATATGGTCAATCATCATTTATGCCTTCCTATAGATACGTCTACAAGATGGCTTGATGAATTTCAGAAACTTTACCTATTTTTCTTTTCTAAAAGTAAATCATTGTTGATTATTTACAGTCTCTACAATTTAATGGTATGTTTGTTTCTCTTCATGACAAAAACAGGGCAAGTTGCACTGCTCAGCTGTTAAAATTTGTAATAGTTTTTAGAAAATTGCCTGTGTTTACATATCAGAAGTGAGGAAAGGGAATTACAATAAAACAACAAAACAAATTAAAAACTGATCAATTTTTTGGCAAATATTTACAGTGAGAATAATTCCATATGAAATAAAAGTACTACTTTAGATAGCCTCCAATGCTTATACAGTAATAAAGCCCTTATGTCTGTACAGTGAAATAATGCTAACTCATTGAGTAAATGATGTCGTGTAACTTTTGGAAAAAGGATAGTGAAGTTTGTGCAGACCTAGAACTTGATGCTATAATACTGCTCCAGTGTAAGATTAAACTTCAGCTATGGACTTCATATTAACTTTTGCATTTTTCCTCTCTAACTGCAGTAGTCTAAAACACTGGCCAATAAGAAGTAAGATCTTAAATTAATATTTTAGCATACCCATACCAGTCTTCAAGATGGAGCTCTGTTTGGAGTTTTTTGGCATGGATACAGTTTGTATCCACAAATATAATGACCTGATTGTTGTTAAAGTCTGTGTGTAGCGATAGATTGTCACAGAAGTCTTACGTGAACAGGGTATGTTGTAGAAATGCAAAGTCTCTTTCATGTTATCATGTTACCAATTAGTAATATGTTACCAGTGAGTATGGACAGCAGTCTCACTGTTTCCTGGACCCTGGTTAATGCAGATGTTACTTCAAGTACCATTGAAATCCATACAGTGGATTGTACCATATAAGGACATGTAGCTTGTTAGTTTTTTAACAAGTTCAACTAAGTATCAGCTAATTTTTCTTATTCAAGACTTATTCAGTTATTCAACTTATTCAAATATGTGTGAGAATTCTGCTGGAACAATCTCAGTCTCCCTGATCTGATAAAAAACAGTTTGTGTTTGTAATGATTAGAGTTGGCAGTTCAAGTATAAAATGCAGCTTGTAAAGAAAAGATCAGGTCAGGAAACATTATTTCTTTCTTCATATGCATCCAAGAGTAGTCGCTACAGAAGCTGCATAATTGTAGTAGATAAGACTGCTTCCATTGAGGAATACTTAGGTCCAGCTGATATGAATAGTTGTTATTTTAGAAGGTTACCATATAAGCATCTTCCATCTCAGATTGCTTCACCAGAAACAGGCTCATGCAATGTTTCAGACTTTCACCGTCGTGGAGCTTTAATCATGACCATCTCCATCACCTCCTGCGTCAGTCAGATTACTCATCTGTTTTTTGGGTTGTGTTATACTGGTTGTTACTTAACTGTGTGGTGCTAAATTTTCCTTGAGACTGACTGGGATTCTGATATTTTGATTCAGACCTCTTCTGAAATTTGAATGTTTATAACCCATTGCACAATATTTAATGAACTTTTCCTACAGACATACTGATTTTCTTAGGATTCTTATGTTCTAAAACTTTCCCACAGTGACTTTTCCTCCAATCTTATCCCTGGATCCCATCTTTATTAGATATATTTGCTCCCGCTTAGAGGATGCTTAAGGAATGTTCTCATTGTCTTCTCCTTCATGTGTCTCTGCCTTTTTTTTTTTTTTTTTTTTTTTTTTGACTGTGGCAGTTTAGAAATGTTTAAGAAGGCTTCTGAAAACAAAGAAAGTTTAAGAATTAAGAATTTACACCTAGTTTAAATATTTAAACTAAGTTTCCTATCTCCAGCCATAAAGAACTTATGGATTATTTTCCCTTGATGCTCTTGCATGTGCTGAATGCATGCATGGATGTTTGCATGGGTTAGACTAATTCATCTGAATGTAAGAAGACAAATTCATAGGAGTGGAATGCAATTCTCATAGTTAGATCATTTCAGCTTGGAAGAGTGTTAAGATAAATGCAGTCTCTTTGTTTCTTTTTACACAGTGCCGCTGATGCTGGAATGGTATATGCATACTTGAGTGATGTATCATTTTGATCAGTCAACATACATAAAGAGAGGTTTCAATGTATTTTAGGATCAGCACAGATGGGAATTAGCAAACAAGTGTTTAGAGAAATATCATAGTGTTTTGTAGATACAGGTTATTCTATCATGTCTGAATCTCACTGGTCCAGTTTTCTCTCCCCATAGCATAATGATCAGAACAGTCATGCTGACTGAAAGGGTTTTTAAACTAGAAAGGAGCAGAGTGGTGTGTTCTGAAGTTGCATCTCTAGCCTCCAGATCTGTCACTGAACTCACCTGGGATGAACTGGATACCAAACAGTGAAAGCTTTGTTAACTACACAGAGCTCAATAGTTATGCCAGTACCTTAAGGAAGCTTAGAATCACATATCAAAGAGCTATCTTGAGAAGTGAATCAATAAAAAGCCTCTTGCTTGCCAAGTGTTTATTCTCAGCAAACAAGATTGCTTTGATAGGGGGTTGTTTATGTTGCCAGTCATTAAATAACTCTATATGTGATTTTGCTTTTATGCCTTTGTTGAACCTTTAGCTCTCTACAATTAAACGTGAGCTGAGACTTTACTACTATTCTGAGAGCCTTTAGGCCTGGCAGTGAGTGAGTTTGCTGGGGCATTCCAGAAGTCTTGATGGAGGCAGTAAAGGGAAGTAACTGTTAGGGAGGCCAAATTTACACGCCTTATGCAGTACTAAGTTACTCCAAATGGTCTAGGGGATTTCTTTCAATGCTTACTTTTTCAGTTCCACAAGGAAACACACATTTTAATGTGCTGTTTCATTTTAAAGGACTGTAATAATCATGTTGGGGGGGGGATTCCATGCATATGTGTGTGTGTATATATATATATTTAATCTATATTCATATATATTCATATAATCTATATTCATATTTATCTATATTCATATAATACATTGTACATTGTATATACAGAATACCAGCACATTTTGTGTAGAAAATACCGCTTCAGTTTAAGAAAATTGGTAGTTTTGCAAATTTCAGTATATCCTGTAGAGTATGTTTGAAAGGTCACTCTTGCTATAACATTGTCTTAAATATCTATACACCAAGGATATAATTTAGTATGAAAGATTCTGTATTTTAGAACAGTTGTGAAAACAGCTATAATATTTTAAGAGACTAGAATTACTTTGGGTCGAAACTCTTAAGCATGTAAGCAAACTTTTCATGTATTTAATATTAGGTGAACGTATGAGCATGTTGCAGGATTAAATTCTACAGATTTTCCACTAGGGAACAATGGAAAACTGGATGATTTAGTGTGCCCAGAGAAATCAGCTAAATCCCCAGATAGATATTTGCATGAGCTCTTATCTGTCTTAGACACAGAATTTTCAATGATTCTGCACACAGCAGTAAGTTCTTTTTATGTTGATCGAGACCTTCTCCCTTAAAAATCAACCCACTGTTTGTGAACTGCATCCACCTGGCTGGGTTGGAGGTGAGGAAGAAGATGTTGCTATGGAGTCGTTATGTCTGTAGTAAAAAGGCATGGAGGCCGTGTTTTCTTGCTTTCTTCTCTGAAGGAGTATTTCCAATATAGTTTGTTTTCTCTTCTAGTTCAAAATGCCACATAGAAGGCAAGATTATGCTATAAAATGAAGAAAAGGGAACAAACTTAATGACATCATCAAGATGAAAATCTTTTTGATGGGAGATACACAGGAGAAAAACAACAAAATAGCCAATGGGAGCAAACAGCAATACGAAGTTCAGAAGCCTGAGTTTAATACACCTCCAGGCAGTAGCCCACTTAAAGTTTTGAAGATTGGCAGACCCAAACATTGCTGGTCATGACTGCTAGAGATAATATCAGAAATCTGTAACAGGCAGTGGATGGAAAAAAAAAATTAGAAGATAGAAGAAATTGCAAATTGCTTTACCGTTTCAAAAGCCACATTCTATGGTGCAAAAAATAAAATAACTTTTTGCACAGTTTCCAGTGATGTGCTGCTGCAGTACAGAATTTCAGATATGATAGAATGCTTAGAAGAAGATAGTTGTTTAAGATAGAGGAAGTGATGCTTCATCTTTTTTTCAGCCATTATTTGCTTTAATATTCTGCCTAGTTTTGTGATTATTTTATAAGCTTTGTGTAGTTTAAGCTACATAAAAAGTGAAAGCTGAGGAAAAGAAAGATCAGAAAACTTCCTTTCAGAGAGGCAGCGCAGAAATGATCTTGTGTTCAATGTTAGATAATAGGTTCAGCTTGCTGGTTACAGCACCTCTTGGCCTCATTTCCTTACAGCTGCCTTGTAGTGGTATTTCTGAATCCCTGTTCAAATACAAGTTTAACAGGTGTCTTGTTAGATCTTTGGTTGCTTGAGGATGCCCAGTTAGCAGAAGAGGACAGAGTTAATGTTTTCATTTATGCTTTGCTAAAAATGATCCCTCCTTTCTTTTGGATACAGATAGTAACATTATTTTTTGTCCTTTTGAATTCCTGATTAAATTAGGTTAGAATAATACCCAGTGTGATATTTTAAGGACACTAGAAACTCACATTAGTAGAGCATGACATGTCCATTAAATGAATGAGTCTCACATTAGAATAGGATCCATTCGGTACCTGGGGCTGGGCTCTCCTAGGTGGAGGGCTGGCAGGCCCGAGCTAGCTGAGTGGACGGCAGTCCTGGTTGGTGTGGCCGAGCACCCCTAGCGCAGTTCTGGGGTGGCATCTCTGCACTTTGTCCAGTATTTTGCTCTAGTTTCCGAACTGTGTTTCTAGTGTCAGGGTTTCAGGCGAATAAACACTTGAACCTGACCATAGTGGACTATTGATCAAGACTGCCTAGCTCAGAAATCATTATTTTTTTATTTTTACCTGTTTCTGATACTTGAGAAGCAGCTTTATCTACTGTTTTGGTTACAAATCGGAGATTATTTGGGACCAGGAGTTTTCCAGAAGGTTGCCTGACTTTTAGCTTGTACTGCCTCATGGCATTTCAAAGCCCAAACCTGATGAACTTTAATCTTCAACTTTTACTTTTTAGGGTTTTTATTTCACTGAATTGTTTCTTCATCAGCCACTCAGGAATCTTTTTTAATGTTTTAAATATTGCAAATATTCTGTATATTTTCAGAGCTCCTGGATCTGCTTTGAACTTTAAAAAATAAAAAAAAAAGCTTTTTTTTTCATTGCCTGCTTGTTATCTCTGTCATTTAATAGCAATGCAAGTGTTATCTTTCAATTATATGTCTGTAACAATCAAAAAATAATGCAAAGAAGATGCAATCAAATAAAGATTTTAAAAGTCTATATCAAGATATTTTCCTTTGCTCTCTATCAAATCTTGAACAGTAATCAGTAATTCTCTAGGCTGGCATGTAAATACTAGTGACACTTTTATTGTCCAGTTACCTAGAAAAGATAGGTATCAATTCCCAGAGAGAGGCAAAACAGAGACACGGACTCCTTATACTCCAGTTCTCATCTTCTTAAGCTTATTATTATTATTATTAGGAAAGACATTTTCTTCCTGTTACGTTGAGAGGTTCGTGTAGGACCAAGCTCCCAGACCTTTCACATTCTCGCTAAAAGGATACAGGTGAACTCTGACGCTTCGATAAAACATGCTTTTATTTTTCTGGCAGAATTCAAATCTCTTACCAGCAGATACTGTAAATGCTGTTTACAACCATATAATCTTTCTCGTCTAAAACTATTTTATTTCTGTAAATATCATCAAAGAGTTTTCTAGTTGCTCAGCAGCTTACTTTTTTCTTCCCCTTTCCTATCAATAAATCTTGAATCCTGAAAAGCAGGGTACAAATCTGAAATACAGCAACTGAACTACAATTTAGCAGAAAAAAAACCATTGATGATAAATAAAAATAAATTAAGCAAATGTCTCTTTAAATGTATTTAATTTTGCTAATTAAAATATTTTCAGATTAAAAATTCTAATAGCACTAGTACTGTTTTCTTTCTTGTGTTCTTTCAACAAAAGAAAAATTGTTCAATAATTTTTGTTTCTTGTTAATTTATTATCACAATCTGTTTTGCCAGAGCATTCTACCCATCAATCCTGGCGTATATTCCTTATTAGTAAGCTGCAGTGAAACTCTACAGAAAATCCTAATATTGCTGCTTGCATAGCACCTGTCACTTGGAATTCTATAATATAAACCTTACAGATTTTGATGGAAACCTAAACAGAATACAAATTTGCCAGTGCACCAGGCATGTTTGTAATATCAATAGAGTTTGTTAGATTTCAATGATACTGAAATGTCTTTCATCCTTTTAACTGAGAAGGGACTTTGTTATAAGAAATCAGATGCAGAATGAAATTGAAGTATTTTTCTATAATGTAGTCTTATATTAAAAATACATTATGCATTTAGTCATAAATTTAGTCTTTTTTTCCCCACCCTACCTAATGCTAAAATCCTGTAAAATCCAAGGTACTTTTTATTTTGGCACTGTGACTCAAATTAAATTCAGTCCTGACCACCACAGTTGCAGAAATGCAAAGTAATTGATTGTGCTTCCTATAAGATGAAAAGAGGAAAGTTTGCTATTTTATGAACTCACTGTCTGTGGAAGACATATAGTTTGGAACACTTGGTCAACTCCATTCTAATTGAATTTAGCATTTGAAACCTGGGCTTGCTGCTAACTGTCCAAAAATAGTCTGGTCCCTTCTGGAGTACATTTGCTTACAAAATGCTGCCTACTGATGTTTTCTTGAAACAAATGCTTGTCTCTGGCTATGAGGAATATCAGATGTCACTTTAGGAGAAATAATTATAAGAAAACTTGTTTAAAAAATTACAATATTAACCCTGTAAAACTGTCAATGTATACATGCTAAATCTGTGCAAAATAAATAAACTTTAATAGGACATATGCAAATTCCCAGAAAGTAAATCTAAAACTGTCGGATTGCTGGTGTTGTTTCAAACTTCCTTTCTTTTCTTTCTTAATTTTGACTCAAGGAGAAATAGCTTTTCGCAAATCCAGGGGCACAGGGGTGCTGGAACACAGCTGGCAGTTACGTGGCACTGCAGTGAGGCATCTCCTTTTGTGCCAGTGTGTTACACAAGTGACGTCTGAGAAATAATGAAGCGGAGGAGGTGACATTAAAAGGAGACCGCATGTCTTGTGGACTCAGGAAATCAAGAAAGTGTTGGAGCACACAGAAACAGAATAGCTATTGATATTTTAACTCAAATAGCATCCCAACTTAACATTGATCTTTAATATGGAATTCTTAAGGTACAAATCATGCCTAGCACTGAAGTGCCTCTTCGTGATAAAGCTATTTGGAAGGTTTTGTTGAATCTTATGACTCAGCCTGGCAAGTAAGTGTTCATTATTTGTGCTGAGATTTTACATTTCAGCTGTCTGGGATTAAAGAGCCAGCTGGTGAACTGTTCTAAGTCACCAGAACTCTGTCTGTTTTCAGAAGGTTGTAGTATCTGTGGATACAGCTCAAAATATCTTGACCCAGATTGTGTTGTCTCATTCTTTTAGCAAATGTAAAATGAAATGATTGTTTCTATGGTTATCTAAATGACTTTTTTTTCTATAATCTTTCTTCTATCGTAGTGGTATACCTTCTGAAGAGTCTTTTTGGAGGGAGATGGGAGCATATTGAACTCTTATTGTTTTGGCTTTGGGCTGACATAAGCAGTCACCATCATATCTGAGATGCAATAAATGTCTTAGTTCAGTGTTTCACAAACTTACTGACATGGAGAAGACTCCTTATTCTTGTTCTGGTATCTATTTTGCGTCCCATCACCTTGTAAATTGTGTTGCAGGCTAACCGCTTTATTAGTAATTGCAAAGTTAAAGTATCAATACCAAATAAATTGTTGGTGTTACAACTTGCTAAATCTGGCATCCATACTTAGTAAGAGTTCCAAACAAGGAGATGAGGGTGTAGAGATTGCAACTTTCTCTGAAATCCTGGTTAAATTTTTCCACTATTCAATCCTCTCCATTAGAAACTTGTAAAGTCAAGGTTTGAGGCATGTGAAATTGTTTAATTACTAAAGTTTCCAGTAGAAAGTTAAGCCTCAGATAACTAATGTCATTTGTCCTTGAAATTTTTAAGATTTTTTTCTCATAATGGTGCTCCAGTCTATCTTAAAACAGTTATAAATTAAAATTACCACTTTTGTGGTCTAAACTTGGTTTTAAATTGCTGGATTTGTTGCTATATTATCAATATTCATGACAAGTAATCTTGATTTGAACCCTTCTATTTCAGTGTTTGAAGTCACCATTACTGGAATTCTTGGTTTCAGTATACACTTAAATTGCTTTAATGGAAACATTGCTATTTATTTCGCATGCAATTGTACCTTTTGAGTTATTTGAAAATATAACCTACATTTAAAACTGCCAATTGGAAGGCAAATTCCATTTTATACCTTACAAAAATGTGTAAGTTAAAATTCTGAATTGTTACATATTTATAAAAATGTAATAGACTTCTCTCATTTGAAATCTTAATTTTTGAAGTTTAAATGTACTGTTAATATTTCCTCTCAACAATTTCTGGCACACTTGAAATCTAGGAAACTGAACCTCTCTGGCTTCTAAAAATACCATGAAGCATCTTTTTAAGCTTCTCTTAAAAAAAAAAAATGTGTTTCAAAATAGCCATTAAAAAGAATGCTTCACTGCTTGATGAAAAACATCTGGAGTTTTCATAAAAATTAAAATTGAAAAGGTCCTGTTCTTTATCCCACCAGTCCCTGTATGTTCCAGCCTCCTGCCTTGGTGCTGGTTCCAGACGCTGCTGGAACTGCTCAGTTTCATGGATATGAAACAAAAAAGAGTATCAAAACATGTAGCAGGGAGCAGGGGAGAGGTAGGACTATAGCAGTAAACAGTTAGGATCTGAAATAGCCTCAAATTTAGGAGGACATATGTGATTAAGAATAAAAATACAGTTCTGGGAAAAGACTATTCAAAGTCAGACCAAAGGACATGTGCCCTTCATACATCTCTCTACCTCATAAAACATTTGTGCATAGATGTTTAGGTGGCCGGGGACCAAATAGTTGTGTGGGGATCCTATATAGTATCTTAATACAGCTGCAGTTATTGCATGCAGAAATCTATTTGCAAAGCATCCCAAATTGGTGTGGTCCTTGAGATAAGAATTAGGTAAGGTATACTCTGTCACTGCCATTTCTGATTAAACAGTCATAAAAAAAGGAAGTGCACAGATGCACAGATAGGGAGATTCAGCTGCTTAACCATGAAGACTATGGAATAATTTAAAGTTTTTTTTTTTTCTATAAATCCTGACTGTATCAGAAAAATATGTCATATGCATATTCTTACTGCATATGTCTAATTTAACTGCAGCTGCATTTTTTTGGATAATAGCCTCTTAAAATCTTAAACCAGCCCATAGCCACTAGAACTATGGAAACATTTTATGTAAGGGTTTGTCATTCATAAGCCTCTTAACCTGCAGTCTTTGCAGTGACCGTCTTTCAAGTGTAAAGAAGCCTCCTCCTCCTCCCCTTGTCACCTGTGATAAACTTCTCTGCATCATCGTGCACACTACTTGACACATAATAAAATTTCTCTTTCATATAAGAATTAAATTGTAAATGATTGTTCTTTCTGTCTTCTGCATAACAGGATATGGTACCCAGCTGAATACATAGGATGTCATACAATCTCACTGTTCTGCTCTTGTTGCAAAGTACTGTGCTCTTGGGGCTCCCACTGTCAGAGCAAAACTCGTCTTGCTTTACATTAGTGAATTCGAAGAGGTTCTATATTTCTGTTGTCCAAAAACTGACACATGTGGGAAAGGTGCAATTTACATGCACAGGAACACTAGTCAAGTGTATTTTTTACTGTCACTGCCAATGTAAATTTAGACACCTGAAAGAAATGTCTGCCAAGAAGCAGGTCAAAACAAAGTTTCTCAAGAGATGGCTACAGAACTGGATTTTTTTTTTATTTTTTCTTTTCAGGCTTAGGTGCTGCAAGGCTCTCCTTTGTGCAACATTAATTCAAAATGCATTATCCACCTGCTGCCTGTAGCTGTTCTGGGATACTTGGTTTTGGGAAAGTGTCTAGTGTTACAGCAGCTTGAGAACATATAAGTGTATTCCTAAATGCCAGTACTTCAAGTACGTGATTACAATCCAGTAACTACTAACTTTTCAGGTAACCGGAAGCAGAGACAGAAATAATCCCCCTCCTATAGGTTCTGGACTGCATTCCTCAAATTAGTTTGTAATGAAATCTTGATGAAAGAATACCTTCTTGCATTAGTTCATAGAGTAAACTGTTCCTTGATCTTTGAAAACAAGCCTTTTAAGTCAGGTATTTGCTACTCATCTTTCCACAGATCATTAATGTGTATTGAGTCAAGTCTTCCTTTTTTTTTTTTTTTTCTTTTTTTTTTTTTCCTGCAGCTTTCAGTCTTGGATGTGGCCCAGTACCTGATTAATTTTTGAGAACATCTCTGGAGGGATCATATGGAATGTTGCTTTTGTCAAGTTCTTGGAAAATTAATGAAAACTTTCTGCAATCTGTGGAACTTCTAGATGTACTTTGAACTGTTTTTATTCTGCTTTTCTTTTGAATACTCTGGCTTGGATTTTTTGGCACTGACAGGAAGAAATACTCTTTATAGGTCTCTAGATCCCATGTCTCTAAATTGCACTTTCTGAAAAACTGGCATTTTCTGAGCAGAACACAGAGTTTGAGTACAAGGCTGTAATTCAGCTTTGTTTTTTTGCTGACGACATAAACCACAAGAGCCTGTTGGTTTATGAACAGCAGCAACAACAGTACACAGGGACTAAGTTACTGCCTGTGTATTTGGTTAGAGATAAAGTGTTGTTGCCCACAATCCAAAAAGAATATTTTCTTGTACTTTCCAATTTATTCGTAAACAGGTAAATGAAGACGGTTTCAAGTGTAAGAAATGAGTTGCATAAAAACAAAATGGCTGACTAGTCTTTACAAGTGAGGTCTGTGACGTACTGCAACAAACATTGGCCTGTTTTAGACAGCAAAGTGTTAAGATGATATTTCTTTTTTTCTTTTTTTTTATTTTTTTTTTTTCTGTAGGCACCTTATTTCCCTCTGCCCTCTCTCCAGGTAGAAGTGGCATTTTCAAGCAGGAAATGATTCTGTTACTGTTGGCTGGTACTCTGTATAGCTGGCACTGAACTGTCCTTCCTCTATAAATCTTTGAGGTGATTAGTGATATCATACCAGCACAAGTGAAAATTAGAAGTATCTCTGTAATGAAATGAAATACATCAGCTCTTTGGGAATGGATATTCTATTCCAAGTTACTTTTGAAGCTTTTCTGGGGCTGAGTGCACCTGCACAGTTTTCTGAACCACCTGGTAGGAAATAAGTGACATTTGCCAAATACAGCCAGATTATTAATGCAGTTATCCAGGAGATAATGCAGAGTCCAGAATTCCACTGGTCAAGGAAAAAATCTTGTTTGGATTGGATATTACTATCTGCAGCTCAGAAAGGTGACCGTTATGCAAGGTGAGAGAGGGGTCCTAGCAGAAATTCGTCTTGCAGCATAGTTTCGGTGAAAAAGCTTTGTATAACTTGAACAATGTGTTTTAGCTTGCTCTGTGTGGTTGAGGCGAATCTTGGGCTTCCCTCTAGGGTTTTAGAAACTTCCATCTGTACATCCATGCAATGAGGTCATCTCAAGGCGTTTTTAATCAGTAACCTTAGAGGTATGAAATGCAATTTGTCCTGTTAGTGGGGTGTTAAGTGTAGATCCTAATTGTGCAAGTAACCATTTAATTTGTGATCATTACTTGGATCTGCAACCATGTAATGTGCTCATCATAAGGCATAAAATCCTTTTCTCATTATCTCCATGCCAGGCAGAACTCCAAATCAGACCACTGCCACATAGATAAGTAATTGCTGCAAGATTCGTGCAAAATTCTGTAATACATTGTGTAACTTCCTATTTACTTCATATATCTGTTTAGTCTTCTCTTACAAAAAAATAGCATCTTTCCACATCACTTAGGCCAGGCTTGATGAATTGAGCAAAAGCTTCTTGTTCAATATAAACAAGGAAAAGTAGCCATGGAATTCCATATTAAAACTTTCCTTTTCCAGACTTTAAAGAACAAAGACTACTTGGATGCCAAGCTTGCAATAGTAGAACTGGTACTGGGACACTGTTCCTATTTATACCTGAAAACGTCTTCTTTTATTATTATTTGAATGACAACTCTATGACAAACCCTCCATTACTTTGCTCTACACTAGTGTGGTCCTTTGTTTGCCACTAGACACTACGATAGTATCTCCCAAACTGGACACGAATCTTGTACAGTGAGGTATTCATATGCTCATATAGTTCAGGCACTTTGGTGCATACTCTGTCTTTCTGGCCACGTAGGTTGTGTTCAATCCAGAAAGGTACTTCCCGAAGGAACATTTTGGTTTTGATAGCTAATGTTTTTGGGGGGAGTCCTCTGGGAAGTCTAGATTAGATTTTTCTCTTCCAGTTATTTATTTCTTTATCATTCAGGTAATAGTCTGGAGGGAAGTAACCTCAACTAAAAGAAGTGTTATTTCATTGCTTAGGTGGTGTCAACCTCATTTTGCTAGACCAGTCATCTTATGAATCTGACTGATCACTTATCATTTGGCTCAAAGTGGACCAGTATTCTTGTGTCCCTTGATGATTCACAGTGGTGTCTCACTCAGCTTTACATTTTATTTCAACTGTTACATTAACAATATCCTTGATGCAAATATTGAAATGAAATAATGTGTATAATGTGTGAAACTAAACATGACAGTAATCAGAAACTTTCTGAAGTCCCCACAAGCTTGAAGTGCTTTACCCGCAAAGACCTTTCTTTTAGGCATTGTAAAATCTAAAAGCCACAGGCATGAGGAAGGCGCTGTACTAATTGTTAGGAACAAAACAAAACACAACAAAAAAAGATACAGTCTAAAATGAATATAATGGATATAAACAAAACTATATTTAATGAAAGAGTGCTATAGCTTTTCAGCTGTAGGATGGAAAGTGTTCTAACTAACCAGAAGCTGTTGACGATGTCTGTTGTGTAATAGAAGATGGGAGATACAGGGAAAATTGTGAGGTGAGATATATATATATATATACATATACACATATTTACACAGAATGAGGAATAACTAGTTAGAAAAATAGCAAGGTAGAAAGCCCCCAAGTGGCCTTTTAATGACCAAAACGTGGAGATGGAGGCTAGTGTATGTGCAGGTCAGGAGGAGAAGTCAGTACTTCAGTATCAGAGGAATTATGACAGACCCTGCAGGTGACGCAGAGAAGGGGACCCGGTGAAGGGGCACAAAGAGAGCTGAAAGCATTAAAGCTCTTACTGTAGCATATGAGTGGGACAAGATTGCATTTTTCAAGAGGCTGGAGAAAACGATATTTTTGTGATGGAGATGAAAAATGTTGAGCGTCTGAATTGGAGTATTATTTGTTTAAATTGAAAGGAAAGGCCATACCTTAAAAATGTTATGTGAAAGACATAGCCTAGATGTTCTAGTGACAGACAGCATTGTGTTGTTACAATAAATGAAAAGAGAGGTAGTGGGAAAAAAAGAGGTGAGGTTGAGTGGCAGGGAGAAGCATAGATTGATTAGAAGTGTTTGTTTATTTATCCCAGGGCAGATGCAGCCCAGTGAGAATGGGAAAATGTCTATAGTTTTAACAGCAGTGTGCTTGAAGAAGACTTATAAGTCCCAGGTGGCCTCCCCTTCATTAAATTTGCACCTGATAACAACAGGTAGATTAAAATCTGTTTTTAACATTGCATAAACTAATGACATGGGCGGACTTGTAGACTTGTATGAAAAATAACACAAGAAATTCGTTGAACAATCTTAAAGTATCCACATAGACAAAAGAGAGGCGTTCCTAGTCCCTCTCACCTACAGGTTGTAAACTAGTAAAGATACTCTGAAATAAAACACCATTTTATGCTTGAGATTTCAGGAAGGAGATTTCCATTCATTTTGCAATGCTAATTTGAGGTCATGCTTGCCAAAACAAAAAATTTGCTTCAGCAGTTGGGAGGTTTCCTCTTCTTTTTTTTGTCTCTATAGGTTATGTTATTTTAATATATTTGGAGGACCTGTTTCTACTGAGCAAGTGATGATATGTAACTTGAAGTTTTCTGTTTATGTTAATGTCATACTTCAGCACTATGGACCAGGTTTCATAAGGATGCTTTGAAATATTTCAGTTTGGCTCTAGGAATTTATTCAGGAAAGTTATAGTTCTCCTGACACCCCTCTCGCACTCCCCCCCCCCCACCAATGTAACTTGCTTGCAGTAATTCTCGAGTTAAAGTACTCAAAAGAAAACTGCAAGTTTAGGGAAAACATCATCTGGTCAGCAGTGTCATTCTCTTACAAAAGAAATTGCTCAGTACAGGAATACTGCATCCATGACTGAGCCATAACTCATAGAAAAAATGGTTAGGGACAGAGACCGTGAATTCCAAGAGAAAGAACATGCCTCAATTTTATTTAAAAATTCTTGAATTGGCTGTTTCATACCAATCATGTTAATTTTGCTGACCATGGGGTTTGATAGCATTATATTGTTGACCTTTGCATAAGCAGATGAATTATTCAACACCATTTTCCTAATATATTACAGTGTTGGTTCTCCATCCATGAATTCACCGTTCATCTAATAGTGAATTAGTAAGATTTTCATTAGCCATTAAGAAGGTTATTAAGGGGAATGGAAGACTTTTTTTTTTTTTTTGAAAAAGTCACAACACATTTGAAAAAGACAATCAGATTGGTTCCCACTACATGTGGTAAAGTGGTCATAAAACATCCAGATTTATTTTTTCCCTGATAAAATTGTTTTAATTTGTTTTAAGACAAAACTTGTGAATTTCTAGTATAGCACCCATCTTAAGGTAAATCCAAGAGTTGCAAAATTTGCAAATCATTTGCTTACCTTGTTACATAAGGACATTTTTGTGAAGATGCAGATCTCTCTGAAATTACTGAAATCACTCTAGAGGCAACTGTTCAACCTGCTCTTCAGTCAAGTGCTAGTTGCAGAACATTACCTTAGACATAAACAGAAAGAATAATAATATATCTTAATGGGTATTACAAAAATGTAATTCCTTCCAAGGCACCTGTAAAGTTGTATGTTGCAGAAGTGAACTCAAGCTGTTTGGTCAAAGGAATTCTGTGTTAAGATGCTGAAATTACAGGCTGTAATCTCCTGAAATTATTTGTTCTTTGTATAAAAGGGATTATAGACGATTTCTTCCTTTTGCACCCACCCTTGGCAATTCCAATACTTATTAGAAAACTGGAAAACATTATGTAGGTGTTTGGAAAATGAATGAAAAGGCTGTCAGGGAAAAAACATACTGTTATACCAAAGCCATTATAGCATCAGCTAAGCAAAGTACTCTTCAACAACTCCAGAGTTACAGCAGATGCCTTTATAATCTGAACCATGAAGTAGCTTTTTGGAGGTGTGAATATAAAGCTACTAAAATATAGATTAGCAGAACCTAGTCATCATCCCCTTAAGTACGTGGTAGACCTTTCTAAGTAGATGTAAAAGATATATTCCTTGTATTAAATGTCACAGTAGCTAAACAAGCTAATGCAGCTGAATAACAAAGAATAAAAGTAAATGTCAAGGGATATTGTAAAGCTGCTATTTATTTTTTTTCCCCTGGCTTCTATAATGTCATAATTGTGAAAGTAAACTTGAGAAGGTTAGTTGATAGGAACCCCAAGGAGAAATAAGAGCTTTTACAATATTCTTTAGTGTGTATGAATTATATAGAACATGCTATTGTTCTTTAGCCTATTTTCTGTTTCCTGAAATAAACTAGTAACTATTAGAATATTTAAAACTACCACAGGGTTTTGGTTTTGTTTTTCCTCCTTAAAATTCATATATTGACAGTAATAACACAGATGTTATTTGGTTAGACACTGGCATTTATGGCAATGTCCTATATCGGCTGTCACTTTGGTTAAGAAACATCTGTAGTGGACCTTTCTTTCGTTATATAGAAGGATAATCTTTACTCAGTAGGCTTTGGAACAATTGTTACTTTAAGCTGTGTAATAAACAGCATTTACAGTAGTGACTTTCAACTTCTACTCATTAACTAAAAATTAATAGCTGACAAGGACATATATTTATGAAGAATGCTGTTGAGGCCACTTGACTGTGAGAAGTGTGTTTCTTCATTATACTCCATAAATTTCTTATCATGTTAACAGTCTGAAGAAGGGTGTGTTTTCAGAATTGCTACTGTTGAGTTTTGAAAAGCTTGATACAAATTTGGGAACAGCAAGACCTTTAAAAATTTTGATCAAAATTAACTTAATGGGGCATAACTGTGTATTTATAGATTTCAAGTTTTAGTATTTCAAAGTAGGCAATTGCTTGAAACATCTTTCACCTTATGTTTTGCTTAAGTCTTACATGATGTCTTGAGCTGCCTGCTAGTTAGTTATCTATTGACCTAGTGACCTCCAACATTCACTGGATTGACATTTCAAACTCATCTGCTTCAGTGCTAGGAGAGACCATGAATCTAGCATCAAAAGAGTATATATACTGTGCTCCCAAGGCACGGGTAGTGCAGGTATTACCTTTGCAGGACAAACACATTCAAATGTGTCTGCAACTTCTCAGCTAGGTTTTTTGGGGGTGAGTACCTGGAGAACTGAATTGTTGGAGCAGAAAAATGGAGAATACATCTTTGCTTTTGTATTTCGGGCTACCTGTCCTTTAAAAAATGGAAAGTAAGAGAAAGATCAAGATTGTCTTCTTGATGCTTGTTATGAAATGTAGTTGTTAGTGATTATTTTGATTCAGTGGTTTTATACATCTTTTATCATCATACAAAACTGCATTTTTATTTCTTTTTTAATGCGAGTATGTATGTATATAGCTTTGTTTTTTGTTTTTTGTTTTTTTTTTAGTGACTTGCATTCAATAGGAAGCCTGGCTACTTTGGATGAAAGAACATGGAGGAAACACTATTCCAGGTATTAGTAGCTATTTTTCATTTTACAAGACACAAAGATTTATTTTGAGAAATAAATGGGGTATGAAAAATAGCATTTATTCTTCATTGGCTGACAATAGTTTGTCCCATTATGTTGTACTATTGTGGATGATAATTTCATTGAACAGTTTTCATGTCCAACATTTGAAATTTCAGTTATTATGTTTTAATGTATCCGCCTTAAATTGCGTATTTAGGCGTTATATCACTACTGCTCTATAAAATGTTGGAATTCACTCTGAAAGGGTAGAGAGACATGATTTTCTACTGAAGATTGTAAGGTAGCAAGCCTAATAATTAGCATACACCGTTACAATAGACTATAATGAAAATTCAGTTGCCCTTTTTGAGACAGATCTGTTGCAAACTTTGTATTAAACTGATATTTCTAATAGCCTTCATGGACATTGCTCACTGCATTGACATTGACAAATCTGTTGTAAATCTGCCACTCATTGCTCCTGTATGAAAGAATGTATTACTAATGCTCTAAAGGACACTTGCAGGGTAATTGTTATCCTCAAAATACTCAGTAAACTTCCTTCTACTTAAACAGTAATGTATATAGTTAGTATAAAGAGAGGACTGAGTGCAGCTCTACTATAACATACTGATTTACTCCATGTTAGACAAAAATACAGTATATGTCGGAGCTTATTGGGCATATGCATTATTTCATCACTGCTGGGGGATGGTCTGTGTTTTTCTTGGAGAGAGTTAACTGAGAGTCAGATTTTTCATTGCAACTTTAAAAGAGATTAAGCAAATTCAGCAATTGGATTGCTACTTGTCAGTCTGCTCTAAGGACTCCAGTAGTACAAATCTAAATGAGTTAGGCCAGCAACAATACAGCATTACAGCAGTTCTAAAATCACTTGGGAGTGTTGGAGGAGTAGAGCAAGAGAACTTTTGTACAAGCTGTACCTGCAACAGAGTTTCATAATGTAGATCCAGCAAGTCACTTAGGCATTTGAATAACTTCAAGTGCATGTACAGTCATACTGATTTCACTAATTAATGGACATTGTTCAGCCAGCTTTTCTAGTTGACCATCCCTTTGTAGAATCAAAATTTTAAAGAAAGTTTAAATTTCCTGAAAATACACGTTTCCTATCATCCTCATGCAAATTCACGTTTAATTGTCAATAATGTGGTCATGATAGATTAAACCAACCGCTATTCATTGTGGTTCATTCTCCATTTATGATAGTCTATGCATTTTATGTGCTAGTGGGTTTTTTTTCTGTTGGAAAAGCTGGTTCCTGTTGGTGTTCTTCTTAAAACTGCTAATGCTCATTCCTGTTCAAACCAGCTATGAATAGGGAAGAAGGTGAAATGTAGATGATATGTGATCTGTAGCACAATATTAAAAGATTTCATTTATTTCTACTTTGTAAGGGATTGTATAGAGGATGTATAGAGGATTAAGCAGTATAGATACAAATAGTATGAGCTACAAATTGCATAAAAGCATGTGATTAAGCCATGACTCATGAGTAACCCATTTGCCTCCTGTATTCTACTACAATAAATAACACCCACCAATGTTTCTTCAACCTTTTATAAATTATATGCATCCGAAAAGGTAATATGCATGTAAAAAATAGGCCCACAAATGAGACAGGGTTTCATCATCATAATTAAATCATGTTTAATTTTCTGTTGACTTTGTTGGTGATTTCTATACTCGTGGCATTTTATACTCATGTTATTGTACCAGATATGGCTTCATACCAAGCTACAAATAAGGTCTAACTCTGCCTCAGTCAGACAGAGATTGGTAAAACTGAAACAATCTCAGCATGTGTTCAGAAGTCTCAGCTGAGATACGCTGCTATTAAACACATTGGAATTCTGACTTTTATACACGGGCAAACTTTTTTGACCATTAAGTGGAAACAAACTTCACTACCTTTTAATATTTGTAGACTGCTGCTAGGGTTATTGTAAAATGAGGGTCAATATCTTTATTAGGAGAAAAAAAAAAAAAAAAAAAAAAAAGACCTTTCCCTGTTTGTACAAAACCTCAAATGCATCATCTACATACACATGCAGTGTGTTTGGGTTTTCTTCTCCCCTGGGAGTAGCCTGTCATTTATGGCATTCATTCAGTTTGCACAACAGCTGACCCAAATAGCCACAGTTTCTTTGCATGGCCCTACAGAACTTGTAGAATTCCTGATCCTCATCTTACAGAGCCATAACCCCATGATTTAAATGTGCTCATTCCTAATTAACATTGCCACGCAGTGAAAAAAAAACAAGGAGAGCGTATCGATGTATAAATTAAAGGAAGATTGAGCTTAGTAGAAAGGGTTTTACTGTTTCATGTAATCAGCTGAAGTGATAGAAAAGTACATTCTCTAAATTAGTATAATGGTCACGTATAACTAATATTATCTCTCCCCAAGGTAACCTTAATTTATTTTTTTTTAAGAAACAAAATCTTTGTAAGAACTTTTTTTTTTTTTTTTCTTTCCTCACAAATAAGTCTGTTTTAGATGCTCTCTGACTGGGAATACCAGTCTCCTCACTGCATTCACTTTTCTCCGTGCATACCCTTCAGGTTCCAGGCAGATAGATTATTGCTTCCATCAGAACAGGGATTTGATTAATCACCAGATAGTATGTTTTATTCAAAACCAGTTCACTCCATACTTCATCCAGAGTAAATTAATGAAAAATTCAAATAATCTGTGCAAAATAGTTTGTTAACAGCTTTTTTAGTTTTGTTTGTATCCTCAGAATATGAACTAAAAATTAGGAATGAAGGGAATTACAGTTCAGTTGAAGAAATACAAATCCCATAAGAGTCTCTTAGAGAATTAACTGACTGCATAAATTTTCTGCCAGCAACAAAGCACTGGAGAGTTTGAAACATGCCTTGCTTCATTCCCCCTTTCCTGACCCCAACTGTGTCATTTACTGAACAATCTGCCTTTTGAGGTGCAAAGATTATGCAGTAACTAACTACTGAGGCATCTGTTACTGACCAAGCATTGGGATTTCTCTTCTCATGGTTATGGATTTTCCTGTTTTAGAAGTGTAAAAAATTATGAGTTTGGAGTCCTTAGCAGTTTGTACTTAAAACTTTGAAAGAAATATGGCATAAGGCAAAAAGATTCCTTTGTAGCTACTGTTAATACTCAGCTTATATAACCTACTCGTTTTAATATAGCAGTGTCAAGGGAAGTCACCTACCATGGAGAAAAGCAAAGTATTACTGTGAATATCTAAAGCAAAAAGATTACTCTGAAATAGTAGCAATGCCTTTCAGCTTAATTCATCATACCTTTTCCTTCTGATAAATTATTGAGGCAGATATTTAATCTTTGTAGCACTTAACACAATCTGTCCATGTTCAATTTATATCATGATGCCTGGACCAGCTATCAGCCAGTCTATATAGAAGCAAGTGGAGAATAGGGTTTAAGTGTCTCTTCTTTAATATGAGTGTCTCCCTGTTCTTGTTATTCACTGTCAAGCTGCTCACATAAGGCACAGTGAATTAAATCCATAGGTATGTATATTCAGTACAGTAATTCCCAGGTAATATGAACATAGAGCATCTGTGTAGGAAAAAAAAAATGAGTATGCCATACTGAACCAGAGATATTTTATTTGCTGTGAGATAGTCAAATATCTGTTGCTTTAAAGATTTTCAAAGTTGAGAGTATCCATAACTTGATAATGCAGGTAGATACTATTCAAAACTGTATTACTGAAGTGTGTTATTGAGTACTCTTAGAGTGAAAAAAGGATAACTGCTGCGCCATGATTGGGACAATGTTGCTTGGAATATAGTGGGATTGCGTACTGCTCATTACACCGGTGGTTGTTAACAAAATGACTTCTTTTATCTACATCTCAGTTTTGTCCATCTTTTAAATTTATTAGCTAAAGCACCGTTTGAAGAGACTAGATATTCTTCTCTAAATCAAGGAGAAACTTAGAAATCAGTATTTGGCTCTTACTGACTTTTGAAATATTCCTAACTTGAAATTTATCTTTTTTTTTTTTTCTGTAATACCTATTCGTATTGAAAACTTTAAGCAATTGCTCTTATTATTGAACTATTGGATAGTGAAGGAGAATTACGCCTAATTCACATAAGAAGTGTGACCAAGAAGTGACTTGCTCAAATTGGCACAGGTTTTTATGAGACAGTTTTTATAAATTAACTATGGCAGTTCTTTGCCTGAATGAGTGCCAACTTTATGTCTACATTTCAAATGACTAGATTTGGAAAGAGGAGGAATGTAAGCAAATATTTTGAATATGACCTGCTAGTGCAGGTCACAAGTGATACTGAATATATAGCAGTAGTCTTTTGCAAATGTTTTCTGAAAGTCTGTAAATCCATTTTCTGTATCTGTTGGAGTAGAGCTACTTCCTGGATTAAAATATTGAATGAGTAATAAGGATTGCTAACAGTATTTTTCCCCTCAAAATACAATAGCCTTGAGGCTAGGAAGAAAAAAAAATGTCACTGAACCTAACTATGGATTTGCCTGCCAGGAAATATGGGATGTAGGAATTGTTTGATATTATAAACTAGGTTAACTGGAAAAAAATGCCTTGATGAGGGAGTATAATAAGAAGTACCTATCAAAAGAACTGGTTTCTGGCTTGGACTTGAAAAATAGGGCCTAGGTGAAGGAGAGGGAGACTGAAAAAAAGGAGAAACTATCTCTAAATGTGTTCACAAAAGAGGGTCAGGAAATTTGGTGGATTTCAGGAGACACGTGTTTTTTTTTGTTTGTTTGTTTGTTTTTTTCTGTATATATTATATCTTACTGATTAAGTCAAGTTTAAGTTTTGAACTTTTTATCCAAATTAAAAGAATACAGAAAAAGCAGAAATACCAAAAAATGAAGAAGTCTACTTTGTATTTTCCTAGAGAATACAGTGAAAGCAAAATGTTCACAAGTCCCTGAGAAAAGGCCCAAATCCATAGTTTAAAAAATTGTCACAGCTTACAAGCTGAAGGGTGCAATGATAGAAGAATACAAGGATAGAAAATAGAAGGCTAAAAGAATGGTCCCAAAACTGAGAAATATCAGTGCTCATTTACCTCACCATTTGTAGAAGCATAATAGAAAATGAAAATCTACTGACGTAAAGTCTAATTCAGGTAGCTAACAGTCCTTGGTTAAGGTGTTTTAAAAAACATGTAACATTTAGTTTGCAAAGCATTTCAAAGTGTGTCCGTGTTCAAACTGGGGAGGAAGGAAATGCTTTTTAAACACAGACAAATAGTAGAGATCGGTGTAAGTGCTCTTAAGAGTTACCAAAAACAGATCAAAATAATCTCTGTGAGAGTTCTCTTTGGTGTGTAGCAAGTACAGGGAGTCAACGCCATCACGGAGGCTTACACCTTTGTGGGCTGTTGTTCTTGTTAGTGACTCCAAACTGGCCGTTCAACCCTTGAGGGAAGTCAGTCTTCTCTTCTGTTGGTGTGTATTGGTAAGATAAACAAAACACAATAATAAAAATGAATGTATCACTGACCAATTAGGAGCTCAAGGGTAAAATTGTAATGTGACGTAAATTCACGTCATCAGTTCTGCCAAATAATTTTTATTCTGATGGCTACAAATAATATGACTGTAAGTCTCATTATTATTAAGAGGCAAAATTACGAGCAGCTAGAGGCCTAATCTTTCTGTATTAAAGACCAGGCAAATATCTATTGCTGTTTAAGGCTTATTATAAATAACACTCCAATGATTTGGGCTGTTGAAATCAGTTAGTAGAGACTTCCCGCGGAATCTGCCAAATACACTTTTATTCAGGGATTTCAAAACATTTATCTGAAAACAAAATACAATTTAGAATTTTTAAATTGAAATATTTAGTGACTTCACTCCGTAAATGAAACAGTAAATAAATCTATTTTTTATTCCTGGAATACTGATTTTCATTGAGATTTTGGTCAGGTTCAGAAACACTGGTAAAGTCTTTTTCAAGTACTTGAAACTATAGCTTGTGTTTGATGCCTTAATAAGAGGTTTTTTGTTCAGTTATTTGTTTTTCTGTAAAGAAAAAGTCCTAATTCATCTTGAAAGAGAAGAATAGTTTGCCAAAAATACATGCTTTTCACTCTTGACTAGTTGTTTGCATCTTTGACCTCCTGAAAGATCATCCACAAAAAGGAACAAATGAGAGATGATCTTGCTTCTGTTGAATTAACTGTAAGGTTATATTGGGTTTCGCTAATGCAAAATTAGATCCTTATTTATGCCCCTGATTAGCTGTAAACATACTATCTCTCAAACAAAAAGCAGGCCAGATGGAGAGAAAACCTTTCCCTATCTATAAACCAAACTAAAGAAGAGTTGGGCTTCTTCACCTCCTGCACTATGTACTTTTATGATCGTGTAGCTGGGCACAAGCACATGTTCTCACTCAGTGAGCCCTTCACATTAAGCTACAAGTCACACCACAGTAATGAGAAAAGTAGCAACTTTCCTGTTATTTAAAAACAAAAAACTTTACCTTTCTGTATATCTGAGATCTCCCTCTATACAAATTGTACTCCAATTTTCTAACACTATCATTAGGCCTTTACCCAAATGCTTACTGTTTCATTTCAAATAGGCTTTTTGCGCAGTTCCTATTTTTCTGTTCAAGTTCTCACCCATTAATGAGAAGGAGGAAAACAGTAATCACATGGAAAGCAGAAGACAGAACATTAGTGTATCTCCAAGTCTGAATGCAAAACACTCAAGAAAGGAGGAGGGCAGAGGAATCGGGCCTTGCTCTTGGACTTCGGCTTGTCATTGCCCCTCCATACGGAGAGAGTGTGGGGACAGGGTTTTGCAGGCTACACTTCTCCGTGCAGTAAGTTCTGTCTCCCAAGGGAGGCTGCATGTGATTTATCCGTGCTACACGGAAGGGCAAAATCGAGACTCTTTGCCACTGTTGATCATTTTGCCCTAAAGTACTTTCGAAGAATTCTATCCGTGTGCAATCAGAATGAATTCTAAATAAGCCAGCTTGTTACTTCGTTTCTGCCAAGCACATCAGGCCTCCTATTCCCTGTTTCCTGGCTCATGTTTTTGTTTAAGCACTATTGCACAGAATTTTCAAGGGAGGATTAAAAAACACAACCCTAAAACATCCTCCTTACAAAATTTGGAGTGGGCTGAGTTCACTTTTTCATTTTTTGTTCTCAAATGGTATTTTATGAAAATACTACGTGGAATTTCTAAGCATGCATAACAACACTGGGAAATATGTGTGATTGTAATCAGAAATACTTGAAAAGATAACGTCACATAAACACATAAAACTTTGTAATGATTAGAGGCAGGAAAACAGTTTGGATGAGTGAACCTTTCTGAACCAGTACAGGTATTATTAAAGGCATTTTTGTTTTCAGTGTGCTAAATTGTTTCATTTTTTCCTGATTTCACCTGCATTGAAATCTGAATTATGGAGATACTTGTAGGCAAGATTTATAGAATGACCTTACGAGAAGTGATTGTGGCCTAGTTATTCAGAAAGTCTACATGTCATTAAGATAATATCAAAATATGAATGTGGTGGTAATTGAGAGCCCTCTTCACACAGGCGTGAGATACGGCCAAATAGTTCGTGTGGCTGCCGCTGTGCAGGGCAGCGTCTCCCCATCCCCTTGAGTTCAAAGTGCAAGGAAGGCCTCTCTCTGCACAGCAGCGGGGAGGCGCCAGGAAGGGTTTCTGGTGTCCTTGGTGTCTGAATCGCTGCAGCGTGTCACTCTTGACATGCCGGCCTCAGGTCAGCATTAATACCCGTGCGCACGTAACACCCACTTGCCCCAGCTTCAAAGAAAGTAAAACCTGGATACATTGCTGCCCTTGCTGCAGGCCAGCATAAAGCATTTTAAGCAACATAAGCAAAACTTAGATGAATCATGGCAGAACTGGTCTTTATATAAATGTAGTTTGATTTTTGTTTCAGCAGCTTTGACTTCGCCATCTTAATACACTACAGTCCTACAAACCCAAAAAGAGATTTTGATAGATTTTTTTCTTCCAAAGTGAGGGAGCAAACAGTCACAGCTTCCAGATCCCCCTCCTAAATCTGTTTCTGCTGATTCCTTCATTTCCCTGCTTTTGATGCTACATCTGGGTTTCCAGTGCCTCTTATCTCCCTGTTTGGGACCATGCTGCTGTTGCTCGTGGCTGTGCTTCTTTGATGTTTGCAGTGGAAGTTAATGAGCTCTCCCAGTACATACTGGTCTTCTGTGAAATCTGTGTAGAGTGCAAGGAAACGGGTATTACTTAAAAGTCCAGAAACATGTAGAGTGGGGGTCTTCTGAAGATCTAAAACAAGCACTATGCATGTGTCTTTTTCTTCCCCGCATTCGTAACCTTGGAAACTGTTACAAAGCATTATCTTTTAAAAGTGACGTGCTGCACAAGTAGTTCTGTACGGTGTTTTCTTCTCTGCCACTATCAGAGTCTGACAGAATCCATACATCCATTCCATGCCAAAGGATCTGAAGTTTGCTTCCTTCTAGAAAAGGTTTTTTCCTTTGATTTCTCCATGATCTTCCTTATCTTCTTCTAGTTGTTGTTTTTCCTCTCTTACTTTGGTATAACTGCTACTTTTCATTGTCTGAAATCTTTTACTGGTTAACTTCCTTCAGTCCGCATTTCCCTGCTTTATTCTTGTTTTAGTCCTGTTTTGTTGTTGTGTTTCCTGCTGCTTTGCTTTTCTAGCTGTTGCTTTTTTTGACTTATTTTTTTCTCACTGCTATTTGTAATTTCTGTTAAAAGTCTCCTACTGTTTAACTTTCTCAAGCAGTTGTCCCTGAGTTGTTTTTTGCTACTTCTTGAATTTTCTGTTGAAAGTTTCCTGCTGTGTAGCTTCTAACTGTTGCTTCTGTAGACCCGTCTCTTCTCCCAGGTATTTGATACACTCAGTCTTTGGACCAAATTCAAGGGTCAGTCTGAAGTAGTTCTATAAAATCAGAGCATCAAGAGAGAAGAAAACAAGTCAGGATCAGTCCTTAAGTGTTCTCTAGGAAATATTTCTAGAAATAGAACCCAAATGTCTACAACTAGTTCCTTGCAAGGGAAAGCCATTCCTCTTTGTGCTCTTAGTTTAAGGATTTTAGAAAATAATTTGCCATTGATAGGATGTTACATGTGGACAAAGTAGTGTGTTTATTCTCTAAAGTACATGAGATGCAAGCTTTCAAGATGAGATTTCCAAGCTTTCTGAATTCCGGACAGAGTTCTTGCCTCATGTTTCATTTCTGAGGCTTAAAATCATTTTGAACTTTCTGTGATGCTGCTGAGAATGCAGCTTCAAAAGTGCACTCTCCAGTTTACTGGAGCATTAGAAGTAAATAGTGTGACTGAGTCTTCCTTAACATCTCTTGCTAATTTTATTCCATATTTGACAAATCACTCACCTGGCCAAAGACAGAAGCAATGTTAGCTGATATACAAAGTGCTGCCCTGGGAAGAGGAAGTTCAAGTCTCTTCTCCACCAAACATTTAATTGTTGATATAAAACAAAACAGTCCCAGCTTTAAATACTGAGAAGTATTCATCTCAGAATAACTTACATGTAATATTACATTTTAAAGTAGAATTGAAACTTGGAGTTTCTGTGTCTGAAGTTGTTAACAATGTAGTTTTTCTGAATTGGGCCTCATTGCTGTCATTTATTTTGAGAAATATTTCAAAAGGTTTTCAAAACATTCTGGTTTAATTCTTATGAGTAATGGAGCAAAAATTAAAAAAAAAATCATACAGTATTTCATACTGAGCTCTAGTTGGCACCAGTAGAAATTCTAATCTGTTCTTGACCTCATTGGCTTACAGTTCTTTAGTGATGTGGCTTGTAGGACATTATTTTTTATGAATAGTTGACTAGTTTGATAATCAGCTAAATTAAGTATTTCAAGTGATTACTTTAGACAACCTACTGAACTTGGTTAGCATGCAAAGTAATTTAACATTTTATTACAAAGAAGGAATCTGAAGAAGCAAAACCCAGGTTGTGGTCACTTTTTCATGATTTGGGGGAAAGACGAGACCATAATGAACAGTGCTACACTGCTTTAAAAATTCAGTGTTTCCTTTATTGCTTCCTTCAGTCTGATATCTTAGCTTTTACAAAAGAGCTTTTACTAGGCAAAATGGTAAATATTTTAAGGAAATTTGGGCCTTTAGGAACCAGTTGAAATGTCTTATATTCCACAAGCCATTACAAATCTTAATGAAAGGAGGTTCTTTGTATCACATAAAGCATTTGCATTTCTTGAAACTTTTTAGCGTGGATGACACCCACTTGCCTAACACACGACAAAATATTCTAATGAACATTTTGGCATTTATTAGGATTCTGATTCTCTGCATTAGAAAGTAGAAATATTGCCTTTATATATAGAGTTATAAAATCACAATTCCCTGAATTTTCAGTAATAAAAGTTAAAATCTTTTCCTTAAGTTCTCCCAGATTGAGACATATGCAAGTAAATCAGCATTTTCTGCAATATTGAAAATACCTTGAGAGATCTTGAAAGACTCTGAAAATAATCAAGTTATTATGTTATACATAAATATATTATGTATATGATCTGCTGCTCACGTAACAAATTCTATATAAATCCTGTAGCTCTAAATAAACGCTAAAAAAAAAAAAAAAATGTTACTCTTTAATGCAGAAGGCGTAATTGGAAAACTCCACTGTCCTAGCAAAACTGTCCTTTTTCCTAGGTGCAGCTATTGTTTGGTCTAATTCCCCCAAAGTGGATTGTTAGGGTCTAGCAAAGGTCCATTATGGCATGGTGCTATGGATTTTTTGGTGAATCCTCAGTCCAGTCAATTATTCTACTACAAGTCAGTTTTTCCAGTTTTTAATTCTACCCAGCAGTTCTCATTCTCCGAGTCTGTAAAGGCCAAACCTGATTTTCCCTGTAGGAAAACTTATATTTAATTCATCTTTTGTTCCAATGGTATTTCTCTGTTTTGTTGGCCTAGTCTTCATTCAGTCTCTAAAATGTTCGACCTTGTGAACCTGACATTTCTAAAAGACCTGTTGTAAGGCAAGAGGAAATCCATGGCAGAAGTCACAGCTTGAAGAACATTGTTGTTACAGCTGTCTAAAACCAAGATCCTCTTTTTAAGCTCATTTTATTTCTTATTTTTCTCTACAGATTCTTTTTCTATACATCTTTCTGATCTCTTTTTATTTTTCAAAATAAAAAACTGAGAAGTGTGGAAAAATGAAAAATTGGGGAATAAGAAGAACAAGGACAGGTAGCCAGGACAACTATTTTATTATTTTTAGATTCAAAAATTTCAGCAAGGAAGATCTTGACAACTTTTTTCATTTAGAAAACAAGATTATTTTTTTCCCTAGATAAATAAAAACTTCAAAGAAAATAAGAATTTCAAATAAGAAACGCCAGCCAGTGTCACTATGTAGAACACTGCTGCTACGCCTGTCCCATGGTGCTAAACTCTATTTAAGACATCTTGGACCAGATGCATCTTGTAGAAGGGGAAAGGGAGCTGATTTCTCAGTCGCATATAGTTTACCAGGGTAAGAATATAAAAACAACACATTGGCTTCAGAATTCAGAACCTGCCTTCTGAGATACCTCCCAGTTTCAGCTATGTGCGCCCGAGGCTCTCACAAAGACTATTTGCATAATCAATGTGGCATTGGATCCAGCCTATAAAAGGAGGCTTTTACTCACTTGCAACTAACAGCAGAAATGAATCTGCACTTCCAAAGATGAATTCTTTAGCTGTCAAGATTTTAGACAGCATCACAAACAAAATGCGTATATATTTTCTTGATAAAGGCATAACGACACATACTGATACAGTTACGGCTTGAAAGCATATTCTTAACTCCTGAAAAGGTCTTTGAATGAGAAAATTGTGAAGCTTTCAGTTTTAATAATGCCCTGGTAAAGAATGAAGCAAGGAACTAAAAATCACTCAAAAACCTCATTTCTTTTAGCCCTAAGTGTCAAGGGCATTCATTGTGTTCTTGATAACCACAAACACTGACATCACTGGTGTTCCAGATCAACAGCAGTATATTTACTAGCTATGCTATTTCCTCTGGTATGAGTGAAAGCTGTGTGAAAAGGTCATATAAAGTAAGCTACCTCAGATGTTGACTATTTTTGCTGTTTCAGGAAACTAGGGAAAGCCTTTTTCTCTTCTTTTTTTTTAATCCCTGTTGCTTCAAGTGTTTTTCTATTACTGTACTAAGAAGAAGATTTCACTTGCTCTGGTGTTTTGTTGGTTTTCATTAGTAAGGAAGACTGGGACTGTCATCGGCTTCAAAAGAAGGATAAATTAAGATTGGTTAAGTATGAAGCTGAAGACTAGCAGGGTGGGACCCAAAAGGTGCCTAAGGTTTGTACAGTGCAACTAAATTTATGTGCCAGCTTAAAAATGTTATCCACAAAGAAAAAAAGAAAAAACAAATCTTTGATAATGGCAAAATTCTTTAATTAGCTGCATTTATGTAGCATCCCAAGGTTGGTCCTGAATATTCCTGATACTCTTTGATGACTTTAATTAATTAGTAGCAAAAAGGACTTGGTTTAAATTTAAAGAAACACCTTACAAAACCTCTTGTAAAGCCCAGTGTAGAAATGAGACTTAGTGGTGCTCAGCAGGGTATTTTTCTCCACTCAAAACTTGAATTAATTGCTAGAGTAAACACTTCAAAAAAAAGAATACAAGGAGAGAGGTAGATCAATAGGAATAACTTTAAAATATGATGATATTTTACAGTCCTCTTTGGTGAAATTGGATAAGCAATGACTAGACCAGCTGGTTACTTCTCCCCCTTCTGCAGCAGCATCTTACTCACAGCATGAGATTGTCAAGTGCTGAGGTCCTGTCACCTGCCCTGCTGGGTCGCGAGGCCCCATTCAGGCTGCCAATGATCTTGTAAAATAAGCTGCTTCCTCATTTTACCAGCCGCTCTTTGCTCTGCTTCATTACACAGAACACTTGTTCAAGTTTTTTGTCATTTCGGCTTTTAACAGTAGTCCATGCTGAAAACTAGCAGTTCTCTTGCATATATAAGACAAGTGATTTCTGCAGCCCTTCAGATCACAGAATACTCCTAAAGAAATCTTGCCATTCTTCCTCTCTTTTCTATATTGCACCTTTTGCATTGTGAGGCTCAGGAATGGATTCAGTAACCATTCAATGTAGGACACACCTATGTATAGTCTTACTATTAGTTTTTTTTCTTTTTTTCTCTTTTTTCTTTTTTTTATTGGCATGCCTTTTTCCCTTAATTGAAATGCCTCCCAACCACAGATAACAAGTATAGAAAAGATACATTACAAGTATGTTTAATGGATTATATCAGCCGTTACTTCCTTCTTGGTTTCCCTCGCCTGAGTGCCATTACAATGCAAAACCAAGGAGCAGCAATAATTATGTGCCAAATTACTGGAGAGATTTCCAAACTTACCTTATGAACAGAAAACAACCTCGAGGAATCCACTAGAAGAAGTAGTTCCTTGCATTTGCATCATTTTCTGGTGACTTTCACCACAAATGGTGAGGACTGTTGGGACCACTTATTCCAGGTCTCACAAAACCGAAGTTCTAGTTTCTCTCGAGCTGGAGCAATTCAAGCCCACATCTCTCCTTTTTAGAAGACAGCCATAAACACTAGTCTTCAATAGAGTAACTGTGAGTGGAGATACTCCTAATCCCCCTCATTACAAATGAGGCAATATGTAACTGAATGAAAATGTTACAGCACCTGGAGAAGCAATATAAACCAAATTCTGTAATATAACAGTGAACTATTCAGCAGGGAGAAGACCGAGATTTTGTTTCCAGTTTACAGGTCTGTTTGTTCATTTTCCATTAGGTCAACATTTAACTTGAAATCCAAACGATCCAGACAGTAGAAGCCAATGCTCCTCTTGTCCGTAAAGGTCAAACAGTGAATTAGGTCCCCCAGGATGTGGGAGTCTGTTCCAGTGAATATTCACTTACATGAAGTGAAATATCTTTAATAGCAGAATCAGCTCCGCACTTTTCGGTCTCAAGAAATCTCCTGGGAAGTGGGAGGCCTGTGTTCCGTCTCTGTCTGAGCCCTGCCATGCAGATTGAGAGTCTGAGAGGCAGCTGTCAACATTTTGTGTCAGTTTTCCAATATCTGAATTAGCAGAGGGGCCTTTCCCTTGAGGTTGGGATGGGAGAACCTTGACCTGATTTAAACACCCAGCTTCGGAATGGCTCCCAGCTAACACTCTGGAGCAGGGACAGGCGTCTAACTGCTTTTGAGGCTGGTTTGGCTTTCTGGCTTCTAAAACCTGTTTGTGCCAATGTTCTCTCATCAGATATTTTTTGAGCCTGCCTGTGGGTCTCTGGAAAGTGAGGTAAAGCATTCGTTCTCCTGGGCAAAGTTCCTTGGAGTATTCAGTAAAAAAAAACCCTGGCCCTGACACGGCTCTGCAGTATCTGCAGGTATCTTTCAGAATTAATTAAAAGGTTAGATTAGCTGTGAGTTATCCTGTTTTCTGCTTGTGACTATAAAAGGACACCTCAAGTGCAGCGATAGTGGTGGTGACAGTTTTGTCTTAGAGAGGTAGCTGCTAGAAGCTGTTTTATCAGAAGTGTTTTCTTGAAACATTTGGCACCTGCATAGTCTTTCCTAAGCAACCTTTTCTGAACAACATTGTGACTTGTATAGCTTCTGTCTATGCAGATGCTCTTCAATATTTTTTTTATTATTATTATTTTATGTACCTATAAATGCCATAGAAGAGGGCTAGTTACAATTTAAATTGATCATGTGCCACAGTGCAGGACTTCTAGAAACATAAACACTGCTTTTAATATCTGAATCTTTCTACATATCCAAAATGAAAACATCTTTTGCTGCAGGCTATAGCTATACAGAGATCCAGAGTAGATTCCATGTACACAGGTTAGAGCTAATCTCACAGCTTTACATATTAAGTTATCGTTGATGTTCCTTACCAAAGTAAAATGCCTGTTCACTGTCTGAGTGAATCTACAGCCATAGCATAGAGCCACACTTGCATGGTACATTGCAGAAAAGCACAAAGTTAGCTTAGCAGGAACTTTCCAACTGGTACAGGGCCTTAGCTATGTGTTGAGGATGTAAACAACCTTTAGAGCTTTGTTGTAGGTTTTCTTTCAGAATAATGAGTAATTATTAAACCAATATCCATTTGTGTTCATAATTCTAGCAACTTATTCTAGTGACAAAATTAGACCCAGATATTTTTATCTGGTTCTATGGATCCATAACATGTGGATTCTGTTTTCTTCTTTATCATAAACAAACTTGTTTCCTATGCTCTAACACCTGTGTTACACCTGTGCTAAACCAACAGGTTTGATATCACTGGAAATAGTCAAATAGAAGTCATTTCAGTGTCATTTTTACCAATGTTTTTCTTAGAAATTCATACTTTAAAAGAAAGAATTTTTCAAACATAACTTTGTAATTAAGTAACAATAGAACGTCACTTTTTCACAATCTCATATTTATATAATAATATTGCATGATTCAAATACATATATCTGAGAGTTGTTATGTTGTTATTCTTTACTGATTCTTTCCTTATTTTGTTAGGCCATGATTTCTGCAGCAGAGTCCTAAGTGTTCAAACATTTCCACTTGGCTTAAAAAAAAAAAAAAACCTGCCTCAGTTGCACAGAGAAATGACAATAAGTTATGGTGTGTTAGGTGTTTAAAGTTACCATTGCCTAGTCCTTGGGGAAGTGAAAAACAGACACAGAGTATAGTTTGTACAGGGAAGAAGAGTCTTTCTAAAGGGATGAGAAGAACTTACACCTGAGATATGTTTCCTTTTAGTTTCTAGTATTCCAGTGCTACTACAAAGTTTAGGTGATGTATTTAAGCCATCCTTCCAAAACTGGATCTATGTAGAAATAATCACCTCTCGGGAGAAAAACCGTCTGCGCTTTGATTGACATTTCTGCTTTGTCTTGAAAGGGCTAGAAATTCTACCCTTAAGGGTTATCCTTCACCTTGTCTTCTGAAAAAAAGTGTTGTTTGGACTACTCCAACACATTCTCACACTGCAGAAAGAGATTTTGAATGAGCTTCAAAATGTTTGCTGCTGTAACTATCCAAAGTTAAGCAGCTCAATCCTGATTTTTTTTTGATGAATTGTATTTATTTTTACCTTTTTGGTAATCATTATTAGAGGCTATAATTCCTAACTGAACATTTTTTTTGCATAACCCTGGGTTTTATTCTGGTTTGATTAGCCCTTGCTTAGACAAAGAGCTTGTTGATGAGAGAACTCAGTCAGGGTATACTGACTGGTGTCATAATTTACAAATAAACTTCTAATGGCAACTTCAAATATGAGGTTACGCTGGCCACAAGCCACCCTAAGCCAGATTTTCCTGTCATAGCTGAAATTACCTTCAAACTTCATCTTGAAGTGTTTGGGTTTAAGATCATTACATGACCATTAAAAGCCATCTTATTCCCCTGTTCCTCCATTTGGGAGTTGACTTGTTCTCTCATGGGAATGAACGTGCAGGGCACGTCTGACCAAAAATTGGTCAAATTTTGCGTTAAACAAGTGTGTTTCAACACGCTTGTAATGTTTCTCTTCCTCTTATTTCCACTGAAAAGTTCAGTGTACCCAGTTTTATTTGCTTCCTTTAGCTTTCCAATTTATAACAAGATTGATTTATGAGTGCGCCCCTGCCTAATCTGTCTAATGAACACCCCAGCCAAATTAGTGTGGATTGATTATCCATGAAAAGTGTGTTAATTGAATAGTAGCCACAGATACAAATGGCTAGTAGGTATTTCAATATATGTACATCTCAAGATGACATATTTTTGCTGCAGCATAAAACATAGTGAAAACAATATATTGATTCACATTAAAGGTGATTAATCTATTTGTTAGTGTAATTTAATTGTCTGTAAAATTACTTGTTAAACAGTAGGAAAAATTAGCCATTTATTATAATTGCTAGAATGAAAGAATGATTTTATTGAGTGTTACACAAATAAATCCCAATTTCTCAAATATACTTAACAGAACAACAAATGATGTCATTTGCAATCATAGGAAATACTATAAAATTATAACTAGTGGCTATTCACATTATCATCTTGGCTAATTATCAGACTTACTGGATTTAGCAGTCCATGTTACCGAGCAGTTTAAAGCGAAAGCCACATAAAAGAATTCATTATCGATAGGAGAAAAGAGGACCTAATTGAGAAATGCCAGCCAGTGTCTGCATCCTGAATAGAAGAAAAATGGACCCTATCACAAAATGCCAACTGTGGCCATGTTCTCTAATTTTCTTTTTGAGGACACTAAGCAGTACATTGGATTAGAAAGGAACTGCCAAAGCCATTATCTCTCACTTTCAATAAAAAAGGCACTGTGTCCAAATGAAAAATGACAAGCTTCATCCCTCTTTTCTTGAGGAAAATAGTAGAACCAATTAAAAATGCCTGGTCTGTATATTTTTTTTTGCATTTTGTGCTTTCTAGGAATGCACAATAGAGCATTGAGTCATTAAAAAACTGTACTAGCAAAAGAAAGTTCTCATGAACTGCAAGTGGAAAATGGGGATGCATCAGAAAAACATTTAGAGATTGGAAATAAGGCCACCCAATAGGTCTGATACATGTGTTTTAGTACACTTGATGTTTCTCTTGGGCATAAAATGCCATTTTTCTCCTGAAAGAACACCGAACAGTGGAACTGTTCCCCATTTTTCAAAGAGAGGAAAAGAGAGGACCTTTATAAATGACAGCATCAAAAACTAAAATAGCTGTTTTGTTTCCTTGAATTTTGAAGTAAGAATATCCATATCTTGTATTTGCTTAGACTAGCCAGCAAAGCTTTGCCCTAGCATCTGCAAATTACTTGCATTCTGTGAACTATGGAGAGATGACACATAAGATTGTTTACTTTGTACAAAAAAATCCAGGAGCCTTTACTGGCTACCAATTCTAAACATGGCAGCATGTGAGAAGAGATACTTTATCCACAGTCCTCACCACTCATTTTCCTTTCAAAGAGCCTCACAAGACCAAGTCCAAAACCATAGTCTGCTGTCAGGTGTAAAAAAATGGTAAAATTTTGCTGGGTAGAGAAAGTTCTTATTTTCTGGGCCTCGTGCAGGAGGAGAATGCCATAACAGCAGCTCTCTGTTATCAATTTGACTCAAGCAATTTCAATTTTGCATTGAAGTTTCATGCAGGAAGACAGGTATAGGACATAGCTTTGTTGCAGGCCCTGCATATTCACACAAGTCTGGGCTGACTCTGTGGCACACGCTGGATGACTTGCTCTCAGCTGCTGACTTCACTTCACATTCTGCTTGAATTTCATTTTCCACCTTTGTTTAGGTATGTCTAAACAGAGCGCATCCTTTATCACCTTGCAATCACACCACTAAGGTGCATGTCACAGAAACAGCCTCCATCTCTGAAAGAAATGCTCTATATTTGTTGGCTAAATGTGATGAAATAAAGCCACTCTGGTTACTTGCTGTTCTGTGCTCGTACAAGATCAGCCGGGAAACAACGGAATTTGTAAAGTGAGAGGAGAGTATCTAAGAAGTTATTCACTGGATACTGTATTTAAAAGAAAATCTCTTTTATGAACTCAGCAGCCTGGCTGTCCTGCTTGAGTGGAAATGAACTCTAGCTAAATAAGCCTGCAGCTGTGATCTGCAGCTATGCTTGGCCATCGTACAGCACAGCAGTGACAAGGAGAGAATCACAGGTTATTCTTCAAATTGTGTCCCCTAATGACCGTAATTCTTTGTCTCCTCCCTTTTCTTAAGTTATTGTATGTACATAATTCACAGAGGACATAAGAAATACTTCTACTGAAAAAAAATTAAGCTGAGTAAACAGGTATGAATATCTGTAAAACAAGGCCATATCTTTGCAGAACAGATACTCTCTCCGTTTCCAAGTCCAAAAAATAGCATAATTCTTAATGAACGTTCTGAAGTATCAGCAATAACATGGCCACTTATCTTACTCTAAAATTACATTATCTCTGGCTTGGTGTCCACACATCAGATTACCAGCACCATGTCTTGCTGATGACTTATAGCCAGTGGACATGCGGTACTTGCACTACAGCACTGTTCACTCTCAGAAATGCCTTTCTTCACAGTCTTCAGTGAACAAATGAATAAATAAATAAAATCTTTCTGTTGCTGATAATTAAAGAGTAGCATTTATTTTTCCTGTGTTGGTAATCATGAGATTGCTTATGCTAAGTGTTTAGTTGGTGGTGCTCCTGTGGACATCCTTTAATCAAATCCTCTTCAATCTGTTGCAAAGCAGGAATTGTTACTGCAGATATTGTAAATTGGTAATTATATGAAATAAATAAAACAGAAAGAGATAATTTCCTGAACTGTACAAACATTTCTTGTGTATGGTATTTCCCCTTTTAGCATATTTATCTCAATATCTATTTTTAAAACTTGGATCCTGTATAGAAAAAACTGCATGGTATAAAGGTCTAATATCTACCTATTAATCTTTTCATAGGTTTCAAATGTTGGGTGGGTGGCTTGTGTAAGAGAGAATTCATGCTGGCTTATTCAAAGAATGCTTGTTCCCAGATAGTTCATTTTTTGATCCATATATACAATAAACAGAGAAGAAAGGAATTTTTGAAGTTCAAATTTCCCTTGGAACTGACAGTTTAATAAGAAACCATGGTTCTCAGTTACCTCCCTATTATAATTTATACAATACAAGTCTTTCAAATGATGGCTGAAAAGCACAGGCAGGCATCATGCTAAGAAGCTATCATCCTCATTTAATCAACACTGCAAAGTTAGAAGATCACAAAAAAAATGTGTTCTGTAAATGCCCTTGTGCGGTGTTAGAATAAAGCTGATTTCATGAATGGAGGTCATCTCACATGCATGTTTGTATAACTGATATAAAGCTGTGTTACTAGGTATCGGTGAGAGACTTTCTTGTGGCTGCGGGAAGGCAGGGGTGTTTTACTTTCCACACACTTCGCTCACAAAATTGCCTATCTGCTAATTGATTAATTGACCATCTATTAGACTTCCCTCATGTACTTGACTTTCCAGCAAATTAAATAATCCTCTTCTTAAATTGTTGCTAGTGGCAGTGGAAGTTCAGTCTATTTCTGAAACATTGTAGTCCAAAGAGAGCTATAAATACTGGCAGGTTATTTTTTATCAACCTTTACAAAGAGTACATAAATACCTGATGAATTTAATTTAGTCTTATTGAGATATCTAATCTCTACTGATTACATACCAAGTAATAAAACTCTATCTATTTAACAACTGTGGAAGTCAAAGTAGATATTTATTCCACAGATTTTAGCATTAAGTAAATACATGTTCTAACACCTTGGGTTTTATGTATTTAACACACAATTGTTGGTTTTCATGTGTTTTTCCCCATCTGAAAAACATCAGGACAAATATTTCAGAGAGTCACCAAGTACAGTGAAGATGACTAACTGAATATCTAGATCATACTAAGTGAGATTTAGAAACCATTGTTTTCATAGGTATCTATTATACAGCCGCTCATCTCCAGTTTTAAATGTCATTAGTAATGCACAGATGTTATTCATTCAACATTCAACAATTGTGTCAATGAATAAATGAAATGCTTCTTTGAGACTCTTTATGTAGCATAAAGAGTTACCAGATTTTTTAGATAGTTTTAGGAATGCCTGTGTTAGTATAGGAGAGAAGTGGAAGTTTCAAATACCTAGGTAACTTACTTTTGAGCTTTCTCAAGTTCACAGCAGACAAACACTGTCGATTTTAGATGGGTTTAAATTCTGAAAGTCAAAGCTATGTAAATATACACTTTGCATGAAACTCTTAGTCAAGCATAAATGCCGAAAATTGTTCATTGGATGTATCTCTGGTTGAGCTGACTGGCGCTCATTGCAAGGGTGGAGAGTAAATGTATCATCTGTCTGTCTATCTATCTGATAGAAAATTGTAGAAACATCTTGACTTGTCATTTAAAACTTTGTGGTTAAAACACCATGCTCATAAATTACCTTCTACTAGTATCAAGGTACACTGTAAATATACATAAACTAATATTATGTTAGAGCAACTGAAACCCAATATCTGAGAAGATAAATTCTGCTACTTTACCCAGTGACAGCTCCTGATAGTTCTGCAGCTTCAGAGAACTTGAGCAGAAGGGTACTTAGTTAATGGGCTCAGAAAGGGAATAATGTGATATGTAACCTGTTCAACTCTGTTAAAAACGGACACTTCTAGACATGTGCAAAGGTGCAAATATGCAGCACATAGTAACCACAAGTCAGATGGGCTGCTTTAATTTATCAGTATTCAGTGTTACATCAAAGTTCACCAATGATTTTTAGGATTGTGATATACTAAAATACTTGTAGTGTCCTATTACAACAGGATTGTATAATTGTATCACTATTGTATTGTTAATAAACTATAATGTCTCATTTTAGCTAGCGTATCAGATTACACTAGTAGTGTTACTTTATTGCTTACAGTAGCTGTTACTTTACATGTACGGCCTTGTTCCTCCAAACTTCCAAATATTGTCTGGAGTGCAGCAGACTGCTCTGCAGACTTCAGGCTGCTATCACAGAGACCGACCAGGACCTACACTTTGAAAGAGGAAAATTCTTGGCAGTTATCAATAATGTGCTTGTAGGTACACTGTTTTCTATCTTATATTCTTCATATTTAAATAAGAAGCCCCGTAGGCGCAAATGATGGAATCCGAAGATGTTCAGAAGATCTTTAAATCTGCAGATTTCAGCTGCTGAGTTCTGATGAAGGAGACAATGCATCACCTAGTGCAATGAAGCAGACACTCACCTAAGTCTGAGAGGAAAGAATATCGGACAGATTGGGAAGAGGTTTTGTTGCTGTTGTTGTTGTTTAAATGCAGAAAGTAAATCAGTGTGTATATGATTCAAAATGCAGTTGGGGTATTCCTGTGAGTCGTTTGCTTATGAAAAGCTGACTGTCCTTGCTGTTGAAGACAGCATTCATTTGGAGGGAAGTTTATTTTATTAACATGAAAATTGATAATATGCCATGGATAAATTGGGAAATTTATATTATATGTCTTTCAGAAGAGCCACTTTTGCTTATTTTTAATATTGTACATGCAGAGAACAATGAAATACAACACTATGGACAGCTCAGTGATAACTAGAATAGTTCCTTACTCCATGTAATCCTCTGTTTCACCAAACATGAATCTTATCAAGTGGTTTTCCAAATATAGAATTTATTAAAATTGCATACCCTAAAGGGTTCTCTATACATCAATCCAAATAAGCCATAGGGCATAGCAGAACATGACAAGCTTCATGCAGAATTTAGCTTTCTAAAAATTGAAAATTAGCATCTAAATATTTTTAAAGGATATAGAGCATTCCGTTTGTTTTTTCATTCTGTAGTCTTTTCATTTACATATGAACTTACATATGGAGTTCCACCATGAGGATATTTTTCTTCCCTCTACCTGCAGTAGAGGCACTGCTATTTATGGCAGTTATGAGCATGAGAAGACACTTTTGGTTTATATTGCAAAAGATAACTTGATGGCACGACAGCTAGTGAATTAAATATAATAGAGGAGGGAAAAGAGTAGGTTTTTATGCAACTCTATAGACATACTGAATGTACAGCATGACAGAAATGAATGCACCATCAGATCAGGACAGCTTCTCATGAAACCCTGTAATAATTATTCATACTTTCATTTGCTTTTTATCTCACTTGTTTTCATTTTGTGAAAAGAGAGGTGTCATTCATGATTCAGGATTTGCTTGCTTTGACTTACATTTTAGATTATTATTTTGAATTTTCTTTTTTCAAATTTTTCTTTATTTTATACTGATTCTGTAAGTCCCAGAACTGTAATCAATATTTGGTGAAGACTGTTTAATAATAATACTGAATCTCTCGGGACTTTCTTGTCTCTTCCCCCATGGTATCACTATTGTACTTCACTGCTAGTTTTCTGAAACTGGTAGAGTGAACCCTGTATTTTTCATGTCCATGTTTTGAGATCCCATCCTTTCTCATGCATTAGTTTCTCCAAGAGTCTGCTGTCAATTCTTTCCTTCCGCAAAGCACAACGCATTTCATTTTTCGGGCTCTTAGCTTCATTAACTGTTACTAATAAAGAAAAGCTCACCATTTTCTTCCTGGAGAGGAATACTATCCTTTTTATGGCAGAGGGCATTCCCTCAGCTCTTAACCCAGCATATGTTGGGACTGAGAGAACAGACTTGCTTTGTTTCCTGATAGCCCGGGTGCTGATGACAAGCACTTTCAGGCTCGAGGCTGAAGAAAGAGGTGCACCCATGGGGAACTCTGGTAAGATTAGACACTTACAGGACTAGGAGTTAAGAATCCAGTTTGCCTTGACCGCGACTTGTTTGGGATGCAAAGTAATGTTTTCATGGGGTGCCTCATGATACAGGGGTTTAGGAAGTGCTTTTAGTTAAGTGTCACTTATCTCCTACTCTCTCCTCTCAAGCATGCTAGTAGCCCAAGGGGGACAACTCTCTTTGATCAGCTGTGGTATGTGGCTTATATATCAAGCACCACAAAGGTTAATAAATATGATTTTAGAAATGATCACAGTGTCATGGAGTTTGAAGCCAGAAGGAACCCTCAGATCATCTGTATTAGGTCATTAATTTTTACCAAGGCTTTATGCTAAACTTAAAGGTGTTCATTAGACCAAAGAATTTTAGACCTCATGAGATTTATGTATGCTATAGGCAAAGACTAGAACTAATCCCCAATGTCCTTGCAATGGTAGAAAATTAATTAGCTGAAGTATGCCTGGATGATCCTAAAAAATAATCTCACTTCATTGTCCTGAGGAAGGCAAAACAACAAAAAAAATCCTGCTTTAATTTTTAATCCCTGGATTTTATTATATCTTTGTTGTCAAAGATAGAAAGCTCTCTATTAGTGGAAATCTTTTCCGTCTGTAACTACTTATACACAGGGATCACATTGCCTTAACTTTCTTTTCTGTAAACTGAACACATCAAACTTCTTAATTTACAAAGTAGGACTTATTTTCCAGTGTCAGGATCATTTTAGTAATTCTCTTTTAAATTCTTTCTGTAATTTCCACCTGCCTCTTTAACAAGATTTTTGCCATGATCTTACCGTAACCAGTTCTGGTATTGGGGACTGGATCCATTGATCTCCAAATGTCTCTTCCAACCCCAACTATTCTGTGCCTCTGTCATCTTAGTTGACAAAGTTGCATACAAATGAATTGCAACTCTCTTTTCACTCTGTCTTCCCTCTGTTTGTATTCTTGGTTCACATTTGTTGTTCATGTGACAGCACTGCACAAATGAGATCATTATCTATGATGACTCCTAACTACAGAGTGAAGACACAAGCTGTGGTAAGCATTTATCTAGGGAAACTTCTCCGGTAATGACTATAAATTCTAAAATGAAGGAAATAATCCCCTCCTTTGCCAGGCCAACTGTACTAGTGACAGTGGTAGCAGCACTAAGTGGCTGACATTTGTAGACACTGTAGAAACCTCTTTGGTTCAGTGAATTTTAGCTGTGCATCTCAGTAGATTTCTTGTTTGATCTGTTCTCATAATTGTTAATGTTCCTTGGTTTTGCATTGTGACTTTGAGTTCAGCTGGCTTTTCTAACTGCCTGAACCTTTGATGCTTGACACATGTTGATTGACTTTAATATTTATTAATAATATTTCTTATTTATTTGATTTTCCTGATATTATTCAGCTTTATAAACAATATTTTATAGGCTTCATTATTTTTGCTTATGTGAGGGTGTGTAACTTTTACTGTCAACTTTCTGTAGACATCGTAAGTATTTTGTCCTTTAATGTAAGCTGTTTTGTTGCCTCTTCTTTAATGTTAATTACATGTTTCATTGTCACTGTTTAAATGGATGTACTCCTTTCTGTTTCCCACTAATGGTTAGGGTCAGAATGCATTTCTAAAGATTCTGTCTGTCTTTTGAGATCTTTGTGAAAGGGAAATGTAGAGAGGAGCGGCTGATACTGATACTGAATTGAAACTTTGGAAGAAATTCCAAATAAACCTGAAACGAAGCCAAGGCTGAAACACATTCTAAGCATATTCATATGCATGTACCAGGCTCCAAGTATTCAGCAGCAGTCTGAATCTAAGGTCTGGTACCTTTGTTTTTTTAATTTGTACACCACATGTTTGCTTGGAGATATGCCACCAGGAGCAGAATCTCATTTGATCGCCTAAGATAAGTGGTATCCAGTTAGGGTGGTGTTTGAAAAGATGGTTTCCCTGGGAAATCTCAGCTGTCTGTTGAGAGTGGCATATTTCAGTACATGTCATTCTTGCTCGAAATTGTACCTGCCTTTGGTCATATACTTTACAACCCTGATCTGAATTTGAGTCACTAGCAATTTTTATGTTCAGGTGAGTCTCATGGGGGTGATGAGATTGTTCTCTGCATAGTTCTGTGCTCCACAGGGCAGCATCCTGGAACTAGTTCAGTGAGTATCAATGTCAGTCACACTCTGATTGACGCTGGCATTGAGTAAGCACAAGTGTACCCGATTTTGATTAGCTTTGAAGTAGAATAGAAGGCATACTGCCTTTGATAATCCTTCTAATCCACTCAGACTTCATGTGAGTGACAAGACAGCTGTTAAGAGTGTGAAAAGCCAACTTGAAATGGTGGTAGAGACTTTCTACATCATTGCAGTCTTTCTTTGCTCCCTTTGGGCTCCCCACCATTGTGTTCTACTTGTGCTCCCAGTGGTTTCCAAGGTGCAGTCCACAGCAAATTCTACTTGAAGGAGATTTTTGTTGAGTTGGCTTGCTTCTACAAGCTGGTATTCATCTATTTGCATCATCACCTCATCCCTTCCCAGGAGCAGGGAGATATTTCTTACAATTTTCAACTCCATACCTCTAATTTGCAGAAGAGTCAGTATTTGTTCTATAAAGCAATATATATACTTCACCATAGGATGGCTCAGCAAGGCTCAGCAAGCTTCCACACTTTTAATGGAAAGAGCATACAGTTCCCAGCACAGATATATCAGGTTTTATGACATAGCACTATTGCATTAGCAAGTAACTTCTTGATTATTGTATTTTTTTTTTTCACGGTTAATATCTATATATTTCATTATGACTTTCAGACTGGGAACAATTAGAAATAGCTCTCCTTTACAGAAGGCATAATGCTTATGCATGGTAAAGGAAAATGAGAAGTCCTGAGTTTGTGCAGTCCTTTTCACTGTGATGAAATGGAGATGGCCTTGGTGTGTATGACAGCTAGTTACACATATACCTACAGTAATTTTACTCATATGCCATTTCATTTGTGGATGTTCTGGTTTCACTGAAAAAATTGTTGGAATGCACTTTAGAGAAAACAGCTGACCACCTCACAGTCCAGGTGGTAAACATTGGCTTGGGGTAAGAATCAGAGCTCCAAGTGAATTTTTCATCTGCACTAAAATAAGGACAGTTTGGCTTTAAATACTAGGTAAATTCTCTGTCTATTAGGGCAAAATGGCTGGCAAAATACCACAAACATGTCCTGAGCACAGAAAGTCTTCCTGAATTGCTAAGGTTCACAAGCAAATAAAAGAGTTTCTGCTTTTAATCAGAAGGTTTAAGTGTTACCAAAATGTTTAAATTAAATATGTTTAATTAATACAGGGACCTACTGGGAGCTAAAACTTCTGAGGAAAGCCACAAAATAAGATCATCATCCTGCAGACAGTTTTTGGATTCAGGATTCATTGTTTAAAATTGTTCAAAGACTGAGTTTTTTAGGGAAACATAATTAAACAGGTATCAAAGGTAGAATAATTGTCATCAGAGCCTTTAAGAGAAGAGAAGATCTTACCAGCACACTGGATCTTGTATGGTGAAAGCAGGAATAAAAAAGTAGGTGAGGCATTTTTGATTTATTATGTGTTTGCAGTTCTATGCAAACTTAAGGCCAATGCTTGAAAAATGCGCCAATAAATTAATGACTACCAGCCTTTTTGACTTATATTCCACCTTCTCATGTCTTTGACATTTCATAAGCAGATTTCTCAATATTTGGTTTCAGATCTATGTCTTTAGGAGAAAGTTTCAAAACAAAAGTGTATTTACCTCAGGTCGGTTAAATTTTTATACCAAGAAAATACTAATAGAGCATATCATATCACTGGCTTTACCCACTGACTTACTAGCCAATTAGGAAACAGGATCATTAATCATTAATGATCTTAATCATTAATAATGTTCAGATACCCCTATGATTACATTGATGCTATTTAGAAGTTGTGTAATGGGAAGAGTGCTTGTTTGGAAGCTCAAAAAATAGTTAATTATTCTAGCTTTTTTCTTCATGTTTTTATCTTTATCTCTTAAGTATAGGTATGCTTCCAGAGTACATTGTTCTTAATGAAAGAGAATCACAGGTGTATTAAATTGTGTAAAATCAGTGTCCTTACATATATTCTGAGTATTCTGAGATATTCTGAGTGGCTGGATTTCATTTGAGTAATGGTGGGGATCTTTTCTCCACATTAATTAATAAACACTTCAGAGTTACATCTTCAAAACCACTGTTCCCCTCATTACCTAACCATGATGGGAATATAGAAAAATGGCTTGCATTGTACAGAGCCTCACAAACCCGATCCCATCTTAAGGATTACAACATGGAAATGAGCTATCCATAAATATTAAAAATTATCTACTTCTCACAGATGTTCCCTCTGCTTATTATCTGCAAAATTTCTGGATCAAATGTTCGATATGAATGTGTTAGTATCCACTAAAGATTGCTTTTGGCAGCATATGTGTTGATATCAGCAGGAAATAAATAGGAAAACATTAAAAGGTATAAAACTTTAAAACAATGGCTTAAAGGTGTTTTATAAACTACAGATGGCTTATATCATTCAAGTGGATGTCTGGTGTAGAATGAGAAACAGAGAAGGCTGGAAGAAAAGTGGAAATGACTGGAAGTAATGGGTCCCATGCAATATGTTGTATTTAAAGTAGAGATAAGCAAAATGGAAATTTCTGCTCTTTTATTGTGCAGATAGATAGGCTGTGCTAACCTCTGTGAATAAGAGTGGTCCACCATTTTTAATATTATATTCTATAGAATGAAGCTTGTCACTCTCCAAAACGGTGAAGCTATCCACAGTAGAATGATCATTTCTACTGCTCATTCACAAGTGTTAGCCATTGCCTTTACACAAAGAAGATGTTCATGGCATTATGTTGAGCTTTACAAATAAATCAGGAGCTAGATGAAGATGTTGACTTAGTAATAACATTTGTGGTACCAAAGCTACTTTCTGTCTCTGAGCCAAATAGATGGCTAGACAGAACAGATGAAATTTTTGCAGCCAGCTTGAACTGTTTATTCAGAAGCTAAATATGGTTGAACCTAGAGGTTGCAATATTCCTCTCCTAAAATTTCCCAGCATTGTAAACTCTTCACCACATGCAGTCGGTGAAGCAATGCAATACAGCAAAGGCATTAGCACAGCTAGAGAAAGAACTTACAGGAAAGCAAATCTGATCACTGTTGTTTTAACAGATGTGCTGGTGCAAGCAAGATGGGAGGGCTGAGCAGTGACAACGCTGATAACTGAGAGGTATTCAGGGCTTCGTCAGTGATAGAAACAACAGGTAGAAATTGTAAAACAAGAAATGCAGTGGGCACAGTCAGTGAGGCATTGTATATACACGGTGAGGCAATGTATACATTTAACAAAATGTGCTGTGCCTGACATTTTACTGTGACAGAACTTAACTTACATTCTGGCATAAGAGAATGAGAGGAGGCTCTGTTTTTTTGAGAAATTAGAAAAAAAATGTGAGCATGTTTGGTCATTAAAATCCTCTGCCATGTATCTTGACAATGAAGAGCATCTGCCTCTCTCTCCTGCTAAAATTGTAGCTCTGGTAATTAGCATGTTGTTACTTTTCATTTTCTTAGTTCCATTTCCTTTTCATAACATGTTGTGCAGCTTTACAGAAGCTCCTTGATTCACTGTAAGTGAGATGAAGTACATGCTGTGTGCAGTCCGCAGGGCTGTAACAACCACATTTATTAACAGGCATTGCTAAGAGATGGTAGCAGTGGCAAAGAGGAGCCTGAAACAAAGTCCTCGCTTAGATCATGGCTGGATTTGAGAAGTGCGTGTTGGGATTTAAATGTGATCTGTAAATATGACTTTTGGGTTTTTTTTTTTTTTTTCCCCCAAATTTATAGGGTCAAATACCATTTCCACAGAAGGCCTAATCCAGTCTGTCACGGAGTGGAGTAGCAACCATTTTCATAGCTCTCCTCCTCAAGGATTAGACATTTAATGAACAATTTGTGTGAAGACCACACTGTAGCCTGCTGAGTGTCCCTGTACTCGAAGCGAGACAAGACGGCCCTCTGATCTGTTCCTTTTTCAATCTCACAGTCTGCCTGGGGTTTCTGAGCAAGGTTTTTTTCTTCCCTTCAAGTATTATTTGAGTGTGACCTCACTGTCAGGGGCCGCTCAGGTGCCTCCTGATGGTGGCATTAGCAGTTCTTATTGGATTTACTTTTGTAGGGAGGAATATCACTGAGGGAGAACTTCCTTTAGAAACGAGCAATACGACATCTCTCCTGATCTCCAGTTCCTACAGAGATACAGCAGTTTACTTCCCTCATTTTAATGAAGTATTCAGTTATTTTAAATAAAGGTAGCACCAGCTTTTTATACATAGCTAGAGAAGACACTTTTGACTGAGTGCAGAGGGGCAGTGTAAGAACTTGGAACCATTCATTTGCCATTGAAGTCTCTAAGCCATCAAAGTAGCCCTTACCTGGTGTTTAATTAAACTGCTGTCTTATGGGAATCAGTCTCAACATAAAGGCTCTTTTGGAATACTTTATATTTACTTACCTTTTTGTATCTATGCTTTCCTGCAAAATCATTCCCTGCACACTCAACCCTACTGTAATTTGGCTTGTTAGTTAGACATTAACAACCAAGAAAACTCAGCTTCCGTATAAATGCTGAACTAAATCTCCCTGTATGAGGAAATGTGCTACAGGTGTTTGTGAGATAGGCATAAATGCACAGGAATACACAGTGTACCTGACCCGTTCCTAGAAGACAGTGAAAACTGGAGCTTCGCGGAAACAAAAGTGTCCAAAGGATTTTATCCTTAGTTATGCTTTCGACAGGCAGTACAACTTCAAAGGCTGTTATTCACCAGAACGTATGTCCAACTGGGCGGGTGTAGTAAATTCCACGGGTGGAAACAGTACAAGCTAAACAAGTGTTTGTCAGTATATAACCTTTGCAAATGTTGTCTAGAGAAAGGCCTTTGGGCCAGTTCAGTCAGGCAAAGCAGTCACTGGACTTGATGGAAAGTTACTAAATTTCACATTCTAACATAGGAAAAAAAAATCTGTGAGGGCAAGATAAGGGACAAATGGGAATGTAGAGAAGTTTTGATTTAAAAATTATTTTAAAAAACATTATTAATCCTGCCTTGACAATTACTTGGGAGGGAAGAGGGAGATGCCCTATGACGGCTTTTTGTGGTCCTGCCCTATTTGACACTGTTGTTTTATGCTAATCCCAGGCGCTTTAGCATAAATCTCCAAACCCTGCTGCCCCAGTAGTGCAGGCGAACAGGCCCTCTGGAGAGCCCCGTGGCCACTGGCTGGTTTGTGTGATCGTGTTTCCGCTGAAGGAAGGCCATGATACAGGGGCAGGGAAGGGCACACGCGTGTGTGTCACCCTCTCCTTGCAGTTCAGACGCGGCTGAGAGAGGGTGTCTGGCCCCAGGAGCTGGTGAGCTCTCCCAGCACTGCCAGTTAGGGGAAGGAACTCAACACGCAGCAGCTACCCTTAAAACTGTTTTTTAGTACATCAGTAGCTTTTATATAATCTGAGTGACAAAAGTCACTGAATGCTACATTATTGTTTTACAATATGTTTTGTTTGTTGTGCTACACCAAAAAAAAGAGAATTGTTTATGTAATTGAGCTCTAAGTATATGACAAATATATGAAAAATGTTCCATTCCTTGTCAAAAGCAAGTTATGCTGTAAGCTGGTTAACAATGCTAACCTGTGATCTTTGCAATAATAATAATTTTATACAGTTAATAACATTTTTCAAAATACTGAACAAAGAAAAAGATTGGTTAACGAAAAAATTACCTAAAAGTTACCTTATATTATTTGATTCTCATAGTAATTCCATGTTTGCAGTTACTTCAGTACACTATGTTACATTCTTTACAGCTGTATTGCTTTTGTCAATTAATGTTATACTATGCACGGAATTTTGCTTTCATCATCTGTGTTCCAGTTTTCTAACTGCATTTAATACAAACACAGAACTGTGGCTCTTCAAACCTTAGAAAACAGAAAAATGTAGAAGGCTTTTATTTAAGAGGAATGACAATTTAGAAGGATCTATTTCTGTAACAAGTGGAGGACACAGACAATGTCGACTGACCTTGCTTATTGAGAATGTGGTTAAAGCACAGACCTCCAGACTAAGAACTGGAGTGTCTTATGGTAAATGCCTGTGTTCAGGGATTGTTTTTTTACTGTCAGTCATTACTTTTCTATTCTCAGATTCAAGGCACCTTGTGCCTCCAGGCACTTAAGGGAAAATCCTGCTGTCCCAGAATCTGTGACCATCATTGACTTCACTACCTCACAAAACATAGCTTAAAATATGACATATATACTTTCTTGTATAGCTTTTGATTCATGCTTTAACACAAAGCTTCCGCTTACTTACCGGTTAAGACTTTTGGGGACAGATTCTCAGTCCCTCTCCTGCCTGCAGCACTTCTTTAGCAGATTAAAGAATGAGGGAGGCGCTCTCTATTAAACTGCTGGACACAGACCCATCAGAGCTGTGCCCAAGCTTGGCCTTTAACTGAGCCTGTCTGCAGTGTCATTACCTTCCTCAGAGTCAGGGAACAGGTACCGGTGCCTCTGAAGATCCGTTCGGATCGTAGGAAGGCTGCAGCAGCACGTGGCAGCATCTCCATCCCCTCGCTGATGGTAGAGGCACACTGGGTCAAACTGGCAACTCCGGAGCCTGAAGCTTAAGATCGATCTACCTAAGTCTAGTATGATGAGATGTGCAGGGAGAAAGCACCATAGCATCTTAACTGCAAGAATTGTGGAGAGCAACTGCAGTCAGTGTCATTCAAAGCAGCCTTAAATGTTCTCTACTCTGCACCCTTGCTAAAGCATTTGGCCCCCAGCTGGTTTGAGAATATATTTGAATTTCAGCATCCTAAATACAAATAGGACACATACCACAGAATATCACACAGCTGTAGTTTGCTCCCATCTCAGCTGTGTGAAGAGCTTAGCATCGCCATTCAAAATAGGAAAAAAAAAAAAAGTGTGCAAAATCTTCTGAAAGTTTCCAGTGCGGTTTATTCCCCTTTAGTCATATTAAAACCTTGCCAAAAATAGCCCTGTGCATATTGTAGGTACCATGAAATCTGATAAATCTCATTGTCATGATATTATAACACTGCTATGAAGACAGAATGGGAACATCTGTGATTATTAAATTGTGTTATTTTTGAAGGCGTTCTGGATAGCAGTTACGAGTGCTACAGAACTACGCCATAATCGAAACACCCTCGAGCTGCAAAATTGATTTCCTTGGAGCTACTGCGTGAAAACATGAGACTATGGCACATTAAATGTTAACTTTCATGTATTAGAGTGTTTGCAGGGGTTCAAGGGCTTGTGATAACACTGGATGGTTCGTTTTGACTTTTAAAAGGAAACACTGAAATATTGTTTCTCATCTGTATTGAAACCAAAGATTGCTCTGTCTTTCAAAATGATGTACGCAGAAAAGCACATTTCAGTGTCAAAACATAGGTGAAAAAAATATTTTGTCCCATGTAGGAGAAAAATAGGCAATTTCACTTTTTAAAAGAAAATTAATGCACAATACAAGCCCAGATATTAATGAGTATTTCAGTAGCTTCAGAATACATTTAAAGTTCATACAAGTTGAGTGTACACCTTATATTGCTTTTAAGTAAGTGGTACTTTTTTTCTGAATAGGGATGCAATAAAGGATGTGTCTTAGTACAGTCTGAGCAGGTGTAATCGGAGAGTTAAGCTCAGTTCTACTTCGTGATTCGAAAGCTACCACACCAAGTCAGAATTAAAGCAGGCAGCTGATGGAAGTTTTCCAGGCACTGTGCTGCTGCTTCTGATTAAATCCGAGCATGAGATGTCACAGTGTGTAGTTCCAAAAGAGTCAGATATATTTAATGGCTAATCCAGAGGGGAATTTTTCGCCTACATTTCTGGGTAAAAATAATACTTTTTGCAAATCAGGATATTATTTTGTCTTTGTTTCTTTCTTCAGTAAAAAACTATATTTGGATAGGATACTGTCTTTCTATCCCATAATAAATTTTGAAGTCTCAGGTTTTCCTATCTTCATTTACAACAAAAGGTTGACCTGAGTTTTTCATAAATCAAAAATTCAAAAAGTAATTAAAGTTAGGACTGTCAAAACATCTTAGATCATTGGGTAATTTCAGTTCACCTTCAACATTTTTAATTTACCCTTTTTGTCTTTACACAATATACTTACATTTAAAAAAAAAAAAATCAATTCAACTGAACTATTTCTTAAAACTGAAATAAAGCTTTCAAATAATTATGTCACTTCACTTTTCCCTTAAGCATATTTTTCAATAAATGTGTATAGACAGTAGACAGTATGGACTTTGAAAAATGCACATTGGACAAAGCCATCATAAAGATATCCTGACAAGTTTGAGTCATTTTCTTTTAATCCTGTAATAAATTGTCAAAAGTTCCTTTGCACTGCTATGGAAATGGTGACATCAGACATGACTGCATTTCAGCAGAGTGAGGGAGGTGAGGCTGAACATTCAGCCTGAAGAATACTGAGTAGATTAAGACATATGCTTTGTGATGAGTGTGTTTGTTAAAATTACGTTGCATTACCTGTGGTTTTCCCGTGTTATTTTGAATGCAATCTTACATTTTTAAGCAATAAGTGAGTGATTCTTCTCAATTACTGAAGACAGCATTTCTGGCGGGAGTATCCCAGAGTTATGTTTCCAGTGCCAAAGGAAGGAAAAGCCTGGGTACTTTATCTGCAGTGAGTAAAATTTCCAGTCCAGTTCACTGGTGATGAGTTAACGATACTTTCTCAACTTATGCATCCAAAATAATTAGCAAATTATTATCTAATTAAATCTGGAAAAGGAAAGGGAGTTGTTATCATTTTCTGCCTCTTTCCTCTCTTGATTCATCCTGAGACAACATCACCTACAGCTGCGATCTCAGCCACATTCTGTAAATGGGTAAATGGGACTTCTGTAGCAACTTAAGGCTAAAGATCTGTTCAGCAGATACTTTCAAGCAGTACCATTGACATACTTTTGTGTATTTTTTAAAAAATGAATGGACTAGCAGATTTGCTTGTGAATTACAGAACAGAAGCTTTTGCTTTAGTTTTATTTCCCATAAACATTAGCACAAGTCAGCACAGTATTATGCCTGTTTTAATGTGTAGATCATGAACAGTTTGTGCAGAGGCTCCTTTTCTGACTCCTTTGTTAACCCCATTCCCTTGGAATTTAATGCAGATTTCAACTTCACAGCAATTTCAAGTTACTTTTTAAAGCAGTTCAGTCAATATTTTTCTCCCTCTTTTCTACAGCTATGAAATCTTCTTATAAAATGCATGCATGTACAGGGCCAGAGACAAGTTCTGGGGTGGGATAGTATCTAAGGTTTCTTTATATTAAAAACATGCAGGATTAAAATTGCTTCTTTGCTCTCTTGAAAAAGAATCGTTGCCAGGTTTTCACTGTAGACACTGCACTGAAATTTTTGATGATGTTTTAGATGACATTTAGAGAAATGATTTTTTTTTTGAAAGTAAAGAAAGTAAAGAAAGTAAAGAGAGTAAATCTGTAAAAGTGAAAATCTGATTTTAGGGGGATAGGGAATTAAGAAAAAGTGTTTTAATTATTTTTAAAATGTTTTAATAAGTGCTGGGAAACAAAAATTTGTTTGCTGCCTCAGAAATCACAAGAAGAAAAGAGAATCATAGAGGCGTGGGTATTTCTGGTGGATCAAAACTGTACTGAGAGCATCCTACGAAGAAATACTGCTGTCCTTCATCCTGAGACGCGGACTGCTTTGTCTATGGGTGCGCACGGGGCGTATGGAGTTGTGCATAGATGGGCTGCTGCCCAGGGGATTTAGCAAGTTCCTTCTCCCTAAAAAAAACTAATGAAAAAACATACTCAAACCATTTTAATTTTCTGTTTTACAGATTTTTATTGCAGCCATTTAGTATGATTGTTTTGGTTCTTCAGAACAGGTACACACCCTTTAAAATTTGTATCACTAAAACACTCCATGACTACCAGAATAATTATATTCTGTGTAGTATATTGTGTCATATCCCTATGATAAATTGTCCAGTTAGTCATTTAATCAATACAGTTTTATGATCAATTTTTAATACTTCTACACTGACCACTGTTATTTTCTGAGCTAGATCTCAGACGTGGATGGCAGTTATGTAGCATTACGAGGTTTTCCTGTTTTCCTTCATCTATTCATTTTTGTATATTTGGTTATGAAAAGAAAGAAGTGCGCAGTTTGTTGTTGTTTTTTAAAAAGAGAGTAAATGGGTAATGTTGATAGAAAAATACACAAGGATAACTAAGCCCAGATTCCCTCCCCCAAAATAAAAAATAGCTAACGTTAGTCTTATTAGAGAAGGAATCTATGACACCAGGACATAAACTGGAAAAATATTACCTGTGCATTAGCCATGCAAATATCTTTTCCTTTGCTGTAAAGCTTTAGCCATGAAAGTATCTTTTCAGTTGATCTTGTACTTCATGTAAAAATTGTTTAAAATGTGACATCTGATAGAAAATATGTGAGCTGGAGGTATTCAACATTCTTGGGATCAAGTTTTCCATACTAAATATGATGTTTTAATTTTTTTCCATTTCCGAATAACCATGAAATAGAGATAAGGCGTAAGGAAAAAGAGGGGAGGAGGACAGAGGGAGGAGAGAAAGATGATCACGAACGGCAAAATGGTGGTTACTGAAAATAATTAGAACATGCCTGTGGGCTATAATGATTTAAGTTCTTTTTCTATTTAAATCAGAAATTGTACTTTGGTTTCCCAGTCCCACATGAACCACCTCACCACTACATTTTATGTATTCAGGCCTGAGTGAAGGGCATGCCTTTTTTCCATTTCTGACTATTAAATTTAAATTCATCAAAACTTACATTTGCATGAATACTTTGTTTCAATGTAGGACTGGTTTCTGTTGCATAATTCCAAGCTATGTCTATAGAAACTTTTCTTGAATAAAATATAATTCTGCAGTTATTCTCAGAGATGTGTCACCTGACCTTTATGTTGGTGGTCGCATGTCTAAAAATGTCTGAAGTTTTTTTTAATTACTTGAATTTGAAGTCAATAGCTTTGCAAAAAGAACTCACTGAAATGCTGCAGTTGGACAATATCAGACTACAGGGAGAGGCTGAAAGTGAAAAAAAAAAAAAAAAAAAAAAAGCTGAAAGCTTTTCCACAAGCCTAATTAAGAGAAAGAAGAAAATAATATAAAAGAAAAGAAAAAGAAAGACAGATGGAGTTCAGTTGGTTAATTTTCTACCTGACTGACTGAGTGAAAAACAGAGATGTGCTGACCTTGTCCATCTGTACTTCTTAAAAGTTCAAATAGTCAGTCTGCTCTACTTAACCAAAAAGCCTAGTCTGGATAGTCACTAACTGAACCCTAATCACTCATAAAATGTTTCTTAATACTACAAAAAAGGTCAGGTATATTCTTTGCAAGAACATTCTGAAATTATCACTTTCCAGTATCAGATGGGTGAACAGCTTTAGCTAAAACAAAAACAATCTAAATCGCCACCTAAAGCTTACACTAATCTGTATTTTTCCCCACAAAACTCAAAATAGCTTCGTACCTCATTGATTTGTTCCTCACTTTCACACTTCATTTCCTCCTGCTGGCCAGGACCAAAGTGCAAATATGAACATCTTGAGATCAAAGGTGGTCTTTTAGATTAGATTACCTCTAGTATATTAAGCACTCAGCTCCTCCTGACTGTGACTTCCCAACCTAGCCAGAAAAGAGAACTGCTGAAAATCATTGCATGTTTTCACTATACTTTTTGTTGCATTTTGATCACAGGTACTGACTCATTACCAATCTTTTAGGACATTTTAAGATCCTCGTACTTCAAAAGTATTACTTAATAGCTTTATGAATTATCTTAATAATCTCTTCTCCTAATAAAAAAAGATTTATAAATTATTATGAGATTGACAGATTGAGTAGATTGAAATAACTCTGAAAGTTAATACAATCCAACTGCTGAATGGTGTATCTAAGCTTTTCATACAAAATCATCGGATATGTTTCCATTCTTCTATGTGAAGCACCACTGTGGGCATCTGGCCACGTCTGTTTCTGATACACTGAGCAAATTCCTGAAAGCATTACCTGCTAGAGCTGCTAGTTGATGAGGCAGAGCTAAGGGATGGGCACACAGATTCCATGTCACATCATATCCTTTGGATGATTTCCAATATTTGGTCTTAGACAGACAGATGCATGAATAAATATTCCTCTCTAAGTAATTTCTTTCTATTATCAGAACAAAGTTTGCAAGTCCCAGTCTAGAGTGTGCAAAGTGTGTTGAAATCATTTGTGGAGAAATCAGTTTTTGCTGTAGTTCATGCAAATGAACCTGCCTTTGGTCACGATATCAGTAGCGTATATAGATATATCTGTATTACCTATCCAGAGCAGGTGCCAAAGGGGCAGTTTTGAATCTCACAGAGCCGGGCTGGCATGGGACTGGCAGCTGAAGAGGCTGCCCATTCCCAAGCTCAGCAGGAGCCAGGAGCTCCTGACCCAAGAAAAAGAAAGGTACTGCAGGCGTGTTCCACACCCTGGAGACTTGCCAGTTCATGTCTTCAGAGAAGGGAACTTCAATTATGAGAGTCATTTATGGTAGACCTAAAACGGATTCCTCTAGCCAATATTCAGGTCAGCAAAACTTTTAAACTCTGTCAGACTTTGAAAGCATAGGGTTTTCTTTCTGTTTCTCTTAAATAAAATCTCAGTGGTTTATGCTAATTGATTTCAGTCAAATAAAAAAGAAAAAAATCAAGATATTGTACTACGAATTTCAAGGGACAGTCTGCCTCACTAAGTCTCCCTGGCTGTCAGGAAGAAAAAAAGAATATTTCCCATCATTTCCCCCTTTTTTTCTAGCTGTCCTGGCAGCCGTGGTTCCCTCTGCACCCTTCAGTCGTGCGAGGCAAGACTCGCTGTGTGGGGAGCATCTTGTACCACACGCTCCTCAAATCACCACTGTTGTCAGTGCCCCGAATTGCCCAAGACATCCCAGTTCATGCAGTGCTGTACAGTGCAGCACGTCGCTTTGGCAGTCGCGATATTTTTCTCTGTCTTTCTCTGTCTTCTTATGTTAACTTTCACATAACTATTTTTTTGTGAAATTTTGCCAATTTTGCATGTGTTCTGTGGCATTTTAAGAGGAACTAATGTACCATTGCAGTGGAAATGTAAACTTTCTCTAAAAGCAAGTGACTTTTACTGTCACGGCTGCTGTATTTGACATTTCTGGCCTTTATCCAGTTAATATTCCTGATGAGAGGGGGTGGGATTTGGACAGGCATGAGTGTGCGCAATATTCAGAAATGGTGAGGCCTACAGTATCCAAGCCTGGGAAATGGACTTTTGAGGAATATGGCATTGTGTTTAGTACTGTGCTTCCAAATGAGAAAATGTGAATGCTCTGTGCTGAAATATGGGCAATCTACTCTGTACCAGAGACAGGCAGTGCTCTCACCCTAACTTCCATCAGGTATGGGGGGTGACCAGATTTACAGATTCTGCCAATTGCTTGTATACTCTAGCCCAAAATTTGCTTTGTCTCTAAGCAAGACTTCAAAGAAAAAAAAAAAAAAAAAAAAGTCGAGGAAACTGGACAGAATATTTTAGAAAATTTAAAACCATTTTTTCTTTCATTCCTCCCCTTGGTATTTTTAGCTTTATTTCCTTTTGGTCTATCTCTATTTGTGGCAGGCATGACTGATCTGTTTTATTAAAGTCAGTAGGATTGTGCTCAGTATAGGCGGATGATTTAAACTTATGCCCTTCCTATCTTTTCTGAGACCATTTGGGAATTCTTAGTAGTGAAGTGACAGTGGATCATCACAGCTTACTCTCATACAGAAGGAAGGAAACTTCTAATCAGCATTGCTATTAACGCTTGTGATAATGAACTGTGAGTTCTTTGAGCATCTTTTCATATAGACTTGAAACTGGCTGATGGCCAGTGCTTGAAAACACTTTGAACTTAGCTTGCCAAGAGAGGGGTTATTTTTTGTCTTCCTTACATGAAATAGATAATTGAATGAGTTGGAACAGAAGCTAACTTTTTACCAAAAAACACTGTGACAAAATGTTTATAAATGTTGAAGCATCACCAGGTTTGTTATGCACGCACTTTTTAATCATATTGGAACACATTGGAGTTACGAAGGAAGACCTGGAAAATATTGCAGTAATGTTGTTAATATTAAGAGTTTAAGTTTTGCTCTCTGAAAAAAAATGTGGCCGGGGCACTTGCATTATGTTTCTACCCACTCTCCTTCAAGTTTCCCAGTGATTACAGACCTTGTTGGTCAATTCCACCTTTGAAAGTTCCTACAAGTGCACGGTAATGGTGATGGGACACTATGTGAGACCTTCATTACCCCTCTGAGGAAAGATGACTCTCTGGACAAATCAGTGATGCCCAGGAGGACAACACATGTGAAGTTTCAAATGAGATAAAATCTGAAGCACCTGAAGTCCAACCAGTCAGGAGGAAATATGGAGCACTAGCAGATTTATTTTGATCAGAAGTGCTCTGAGTGGGAAGAATAGAGGGAATGGAATCATTGCAAATAGTTATTGGAATGCAAGATGTCTATAGGAAAACAGAGATCATGAGTTCTAATCATGAGTTGACTGAATAACTCTTCGCCTTTCTTTTCTTTCGTCAGTGAAGACCACGGTTATGACAGTATATGTATAAAACGCAACAGTCAACTTTCACTGGGACCAAAAGTCAAAGTTATTTTGTAGACTCCTGGAAACACATCTTAATAACTACTTCTATAACTAAGCTATGCATATCTAGAGGAGCTATGCAAAATATGTGCAATGGCACTCAGATGGCAAGTGCCTGGGTTGCTTCAGAAGCTAGTTCTGAAGGATTATAGCTAAATGTGCACATTGAACCTTTTTTAAAACATTGGTTTTTTTATTCAGCTGTGTAAAGAGAAGTTGAGTAGTTTTCCAGCTCCTATGAAAATACATTCCCCAAGCAAATTTGAAAAACATCAAAGTCATTTTCAATTATATAAAATGTGCAGTAATATCCACAAATTATTAGTCTTTGAGTTCTAATAGTACCTGGGGCTAAATAGAGCAGAATTTGATAGTAAGTAGACTGAATATTAAATAAATATATATATATATAACAGAGTTAAATTGTATTTTATTTTAATGTCAGAGGAGAAATAGATTTGATGTGTATTGGTGCTGTCATAAATTGTAGTAAGGAAACAGGCAAGTAATGCGCTATATATTATCATTTTCAACTTATTTCAAAATTCAAGAATCAGCTGTATAGTGAAGAAAAAAAGAGATTCAGCCAAACTCTTTCCATTAAAATCCTGAGTCGTGTTTTCAGGCTTAATGGAGATTTCCTATTTCTGTTTCTGACTAGTTTCACATTCAGTTTTTCCTTAAGTCATCTGCCAAACTACTGAAAGCTCTGCAGAAGGTATTAATGTGAAGTAAATTCTAATTGGAGCAATGTAGAAGGCTTGAATCTGATGTGCTATCTTTCTAGTGCATAAATGGAGGAAAGAAGTACATGTTTAGTCTGTGAGAAGTAAAAGATTCCACAGACTAATGTCATTAAATCTTTACCAGTCAGGTGGAATTTTTCCTGCTACTAAGTGCAGTAAATATTTCCTTCTGTCTGCCCTTCTCTCCTTCATTTCAGCCTTTTCTCTCCTGCCTCAGGGGAAAGCATGATGAAATGAAGGCAAAAAAGTATCTTTTTTTTTTCCTGGATGGAAGGGTTTGTATCCAGAGTGCTAACTGATCTGGGATAATGAAAGCAAACTAATAGAATTTGTTGAGAGATCCTGTAAGATAAGCAGAAAGAAAGTATGAAATGAGCAAATATGACAGTGAAAAAGTAGAGGTGAAAATACAAAATGAAGGATGGATGGAAGATGAGAAAAGAAGGGAGAGATGATTTAAATAGGAGAGAATAAAAGTGGGAATGAAAGAAAGGCAAAATTTGGAGGAAAGAGTTTAGTGGATGAAGTTTATTCAAACAAAACAATAGCCTCAAACATTCCTGGAGCTGCTGGGGAATTCAGCAGTTGTTTCATCATGGTCTGTGGGTCAGAGCTCCTGTGGGAGTATCAGTTGTTCAAGAGTAAGTGAGGGTTTAGACATGTGACTAAGTAATAAATAAGCAAAGGCATTAATATAGTTCAGAAATATTTTGGCACTCAATAGTCTGGGAGGTATAAGAAAAGGAGTTAAAGGATTCAATTCCCATTTCTACTGGAGAACTCCACTATACAGTCCTCCTTCCTTTGAAAATCCCAAATCAAGTTTCTGGTAAGTAGGGAAAATGTGTTCTGTCTTATCAAAAGAAAAATATTAAAAAGTGGGTTGAAGTAAAAGCCAGGTGTAATGAGGAAAATGGACTCTGCCAAATAATCAAAGGAAAAAAATGAAAATAAATTGAATCCATTTGTAATTAGGGGAAAAAAGTATTTGGTGTTTTATTTTGCCAAACGTTACATACTGAGTGTGGATGGGACTGTCAAAACATAGTATTGTTCAGAACTGAGTCATAAGAGAATAAATCTAGGAGAAATTGGAGTTCTCAAAAGAGTTACTTAGAATTCCTGGCAATTTAGAGAAGTCATTAAAAACATAAATAGACAAAGTTGAAAGAAGTATCCATGCTCAGGCTAAAAGAAGGTCACAGATACATCAGCAGAAATGAGAAAACAACCTAAGTACATTCTTGCTTTATTGCATGTAAGATAGGGTGCCAAATAGTTTCAGTAAAATCCAAAATGTTACGTACAATATGTAAACTTGAGAAGTTGAGTATGTGAGGCAACGTTTGGCCATGTTCTTTCTGATATATAGTAAATTACATTCCTGCAGTTCTGGCAGAGCATATGCAGTCACTACTAAAAATATTTTTAGCGCTTTTATTATGCTCAGTATTGCACATAATTGCCACAGTGAAAACAGTTGCACATCTACTTGCTAATAGAGCAAAGGTTACTTCTACTAAAGGCCTGATTTTAGATAAAGTCCTGGCCAACTTACATGGCGATATTAGTGGTCAGTATTTCTGCCAATGACTGTGTACATTTTCTGATAGAACAGAAGCGTATCACCAGAGAATTACATTAAATGAATGTTTTCTTCAAAATCCTGCTTATAGGTCAGAACAGGAAGCAGATTATGGCAGAACAATCTGGTTCTCTGGTCTTCCTCCAAGTCCTGCTCTGCCCTGAGCCTGCCTTGCATCTGGCACAGCGCTTATCTCCGAGGGTGGCAGCTCGGATTCACTGTGCAGCAAGGGAGGAGGTCAGGATTCTGAGGCCGGTTGTTCCATGGAAGGGCTTTCCTCCCAGTTCCTGTCGTGAAGCTCTGGGAATGAGAGCTAAACTCTGTTTTTGTCATAAAGCAGTGGAAGACAGGGAGAGAACTATCTGAAGTGATCCTGAGTCACCCAGCAATTATTTTAAAGAGTGTGGGAATAGTTGTTCCTCTGCAGATTTTATCAGAATTGGAAGCCAAAATGTAAAATCAGCTAATGGGAACTTACTCTGGTGTCTTTAATGGTAAGGTTTTGAATTTTTATGCATGTGAAGTGGTTTGTTACATTTGGAAATTCCAAGATACTAGAGAATTCAAATACAGATCAGAAAAAAAGCAGGGAAATGTTCATAACTGATTTATTTTCACTTAGGAGCCAAGAGAAAAGCAAGTAAAAGCATCCTGGATAGAAGCAAGTTTAGTATCGCTAAGCTGATTTTTTCTGGCTTTGGTTTGCCTTGGGAAGTAAAAACACAGTATTAAAAACATGATTTCATAAGCAGCAGCACCATGGACCCAGAAGGTGTAGAAGGTTATGGACAAAGAGCTTTTAATGGTCTTTTACAAGACATAAAGCACCAGAAATACAGTGCTGGCACTGAAGTGAGAAGTTTGCACTGTATTAATTCACTTGTGCATAAATGCGTATTTGGAGACAGATCCTCTAAAGGTTAAAACTAAATCTCAGTTTGTTGAATTTCACATGGCTATTTCTATTTTGACGAGAAAGATTTGGCCTTTCACTGTTACAGTTACATATCTGTTAGATATCTGTTTTATATATGCATATTAATTTTTTTTCCCCAGACTTTTAAGGAAGGGCCACGTTAAGAAATAAGAAAATATTAGCTGAGATGTAGGAGAACGATTTAGCTGAAGGAAGGGAAATTCAAGGAGGATGTCTGGCGCACCAAAAATTATTCTAACTTTTACTCTGAGGATTTCAAAGCTTTCATATTTAGCTGCAGTGGCAAGAACACTTATGATGGCTTATACAGTTTTGACCTCACTTTTATTTTTCTACAACTTTTTCAAATTGGAGGTCAGTAATGGTTGGTGTATTTTGGCTCTCTTACTATATGTTTCCAGGCTCCCCTTGGACAGAATTTTCCATGTATCCAAAGCATAAACCACATCAGAAAAAATTCCCTGTAATTATGACAGAAAACATTGCAGATATATCCCCTGGCTGTCCCTTCTGCTCCACCTGCCTGGCCCCATTATACCAGTTTCTGTCTCTGCTCCAGCCAGGGCCAGAAGAAGAACCTGAGGGGATGTTATTTGGGGCCTAATTAACAAAGCTGTGACATCTGAGATGGAATCAGTGGGGTTTCCAGCTCTGCGGCAGCCAGACCATGCACTGTGCACTGACAGAGGAGTTGGCTCTTAATGTCATAAAGATATCGTCAACTTAATGTCATAAACTGTAGAAAAGTCCAATAGCTAGCTCAAAAAAAGGTATTCTGCAAGGAAATTCTGTAATTAAAAGTAAATTAACAAGGGAATTCTGAATTACCACAGCAGTTTGAAACAGCTCATAAAGGCTAGGAAACTCTCAGGTAATGATTGAACATAGTACGTAAATAGCACCAAGTGCCACTTTCATAATTTTGGCTTGATCCCCGTTGCAACTAGGATTAAAATTTCAGTCCTGACCTGTGACTTTCATTACTTTTGAGTGTTTGTCTTAGGTTATTAACATCATTTTATTGCTGTACTATTATGTAAATTATAGAAAAGGTGAAATATGCTAGTTACTATGTAATTATTCTTCCATATTCACAATAAAGCACAACTGAACATATGGCAGACATGGTTAACTGTACTTTATGCTAATCTCCACATACTGTTTAGCTCACCTAATTAACTATACAGAGTATGCTAGACACTGCCTTGTAGCAGAAAATCAGGGAGGAATCCTCTATGTGAGGAATTAATAGCTAGTGAAAGAGGAAAATATATATTATACTTCATTTTCTAGTACTCCCCTTTTTGTTGTTTTTTTGTTTGTTTTTAACTATCTATTTTTTTTTTTAGTAGTCACATCGTAGCAAATTTGGACCAGATTTGTCCTTCTTTCAGTAGAAGACTGCCATCTTGTCTGATAAATCATGGTGAATGCTGAGGAAAAAAGTTCTTGTCAGAAAGTCACCCAGTAAGGGTGCTGCAGTCAACTCCAATTGACCTAAATATGTAATCAGACCAAAAAATAGGAAATTTTTAATAGGCAAAAATTTGCTTTAGAATGGGAGAGTTTCAACAACCCCAAGAACAATGTAGGTGCTAAAAATAAAGGCCTTTGATGAATAATAAGATATATTTGCAAATATAATAGCAAATAATACCCAGATATCCATATCATGCAATGTATAGTCTGTTACAAGCGGGACAACAAATTCCATGGATGATTTTATTCCAACTGACTACTTTCAAATGCAATCTAGCCACGATGGTCCAAGCTGGGGAAGAGATGTGCTGGCTAAGATAGAGATGGATAGTAACCCCAGCAGCAGAGGAACCTGCCACCGTGTGGTCCATTCCCGTGTGAACCAACAACTGTTTAGCTTGGGCTGCTCCCTGACTCAGTCCCGCAGTCTGGCGTGGGAAAAGCAGCCCTCTTTCTGGCATCCTCTTTCACGGTTGCTGATCTCAAGCAACACCTCCAAATTGTGGACGGCCAGCTCACGTTGAGTGCGATTGTCATCTCTCATCAAGCAGGTTGCTGCGGTCTGCGTTCATTTTTTCTTATGACTTCTAGCTTAACCTTATCTAGCGATTGTTGCAGCTGTATTATTGTTGAGGTGGCAAAGGTATCAAGGAATATTACAAAGTCCTTGGCCAGAGAGCAATCACAGGCACCAGGCTGCATGATAGAATATAACACTGAGTTGCTTGTTGCAACTGTCTGATCTTCCAGTATATCAGCTGAGTCCCTTGGGCAGTCTTGACCAGTCAATGATCAATACATCCACGCAATTAAAGGAGAAAGTATTGCTTTTACCATTTCCTCCAGCCAACCTCAATTGCTTCAACCTTGTCCAGGGGATGACTCTCTGTTTTGTAATAAATCACACACAGATGTGGACCCTTTGGCCAACTCACCAGTGCTATTTCCTGTGGAAACCTTAGAGAAAATACCAAGAATTCTAGAACCAGATGTGAAATACATTTTGGCAAAAAGAAGAGTTTTGCTTTTTTTTTTTTTTTTTTCTTTTGGTAGTGCTTATAGTTCTGACCAATTTGATTTCTACAATGGAGTTCTAGAACAATCTTTTTTCATGGTTTGATAAAGGAACCCTACAACATAGGTAGCTTTTGTATGCTTGTTATATAAGAAAAATAAGTTCACGGAAACCTCATATTACCAAGATACATTACTGCTTAATTTAACAAACACCTTTTCTTCCCCCTGTTGTTGAAGTTCCAAATATACTTCCTCCTTCATGCACTTTACACTGCTGCTGTAGAGGGTTATGACTTAATTAAGTTTCTCTTCCTTTTCTTCTTAAGGTTTTTTTTTCAGCACCTTAAAAAATGCAGTCAACTGCTAGCCTCTGATCCACTTTTATCCCTCTCATTTACAATCTGAGAAAAAATGAGCACACTGAATACCTCCTAGTGAGTGGCTGACAACTAAAGATGAGCAAAAACTAATACTTTGTTATTATCTAGCCTAGAGAAAAGTTTACAGGATAACCAGCTATTGACCTTTCCAAGTAAACATATTTAAGAATTCAGTGGTTGTGGGGAGCTTAGACAAGCCACAGCGTGAACCCTTCAGAAAATGTTCAAATGCTTGTACCTGAAGTCTAAGTGTATTACTGGAATGGTTTTTTTACCAATTTGTCTAACATTTCACACAAGCATACAGAGAGCTGAGGATGAGTTTTAACATTATATACGTTATAAACCAGGTATACTGTCTGAACATTTCTCAAGTGGCACAAGTGCACACTTTAATCAGTACCTTTCACTCCCTAAACTTGCGGAAATGATGCTGCTGTGTTATCTGAAACACAGAGCGGTGAGGAAATTGAGATCTGTGAAGTATAAGAGCAGTACACCTCATCCTACCCTTTTATTTCTTTATTTCTTTTTCTCATTTGTTTCTCTTTCATTCTTTCCTTCCTTCATTCCTTCCCTTCTGCTTTCCTTCTTCCTTCTTTTCTTCGTCTTTCTGTCATTCTTTCTCTCTTTCTTTCTCACTCTATTTCTTTCTCCCTCTTTTGGAAAGGGATGAGCACTTTCTCACCAAATCATTTTAGTTAGGATTTCATTCAATTGAATATGGACAAGATTAAAGAAGTTTTTGTTTTGTTTTTTTCCCCCCCTCACCCCCCCAAAAATAAGGGAACTTTATTTGTCAGCTGTCTGTTTGCCATGGAGCATTCTGTGGTGTATATTGATGTAGGGATACTGTTCTCCAACATGAGTAACCGAATAAATGCATTTTTCAAGGTCATTGCTCCCCTTAACTCTTCAGGGAAAAAAAAAAAAAAAAAAAGAAAGAAAAAAAGAAAGAAAGAGAGAAAGAAGATGCATACAGATCTCATTAGCTGTAAACACATTTGCTTAAAATAAACTTTCAACTGTGATCTTGAAGATTTTCCATACCTTTCTATTCAAGTTGTAAGTATACATCCAAACTGAGGATGCCAACATTTTTTCTTTCTCTCAAAAATGTTGCTTGTGAGTTGTTGTCTTATCTTCTGGAGGACAGCAACATGCAATGAGATACATTGTGTGTGATCACATTGGTTTGTGCATCTGGTACCCATTATCCCTGCAGTTAAGTTTTTCTGCTTTGGGTTTTTTTTTAACTACCTTGTTTATTTTTATGCTACCTGCACTGTAACGTATCATTCCTAGTTAATGTTTGCAAACTGAAGCATACATGTGTCACAAATCCTGACAGTAAATAATTAAAGTATTTAAATAAACGTGTGTCTGTATGGTAGTTTTGTGGTTGCACAAATTTGTAGAGCAAGATCTTATACTGATCTATAATTATAACTGCCACTGACTAGCATGATCCTTACTGAGTCAGATTAATTTACACATTAAGCAGCCATCTGTAGAAATTTTCGTAGTACCTTGTTTGCAATGCCAGGGCCCACATGGGGATTCAGAAACTAACTTGGCCTCTAGGGAATTGTTTTAACACTGCTATTGGTTATGTTTGCTGGGAACAAATTTTTCTAGACACTGACGCCTTGTACCCTTTGTCGCAGCTTTATATTACGATCAGCAAAGGATTTTCTTCCTATTTTGCACATATAATGACATAGCAATTGGTAAGCTAAGAACATTATTATATAGAGGGAGATTTTTTAAGTCCTTGACTCTGTGTTAAATATTTTAGCAATGCTTATGAACCAGAACAGATTTGCCATCATCTGTAGTCATAGAAGATAAAAATCCAACATATTTTGGCTACAGTATGAAACATATTGCAAGCCTGTTGATGCTAATTCTATCAAAAAAAGGATAACAACTGCAACCTACTGTGTAAGACTCTGCTTATGCACCAGTCTTCAGAAAGTAAGCACAACTTGGGTATTATAAAAGGGAGATAACAAAACCCAGTTTACCCAATACAGAAGTAAATCATAAGAATTGAGTATAAATATGTTATTTATACCAAGTTCAGCAAGATGAACAGTGTGTTTTTCAGTTATCTTGAATTAAATGGGTCAACAGGAGAGCAGCTGGGAGTTAGAAAATGAAGGTTATCGTCCCCTTTCTGTGCTCAGCCTTCCCTGTATCGGGGAGCAAACCACTTTGTTGCTCAGCTCTGTTTTTTTTTCCCTTTCTCTATTTTTGTCTGTTTTACCTGTTGAGACTATCAGTCTTTTAGAGAGTGAGGAGCCTCCTAGTTCTAGCACCTAGCACCAGGGGGCTTTAATCCACATAGGGGCTCTGAGCATTATTATAATACTAGTAAAAATAACTGTAAAAAGCACAATCACCTGCCAAATTCAGTCACAAAAATGGCTCTCTAATATGTAGAGAGTGCTCTAGTATGTAATAAAATATTCATGATACTGAGGCCAAGAAAGTCATGGATATTCATGGAATGAATCCAACAATAATATATTAAGTCATTTTCCATCTTAGAACAGAGCTTTTAAACAGAGGTAGAATGATTTAGGGTAAATCTATAATATTTAAGATGTTATAACTCAATGCAGGATAGAATTCAGTACGCCCACTTTCTGACACAACACTGGATGAGAAATGGTAGTATAAGTCCATGCAAGCTAATTAAATATGATTAACAAATATGTTAGAAGAAATAAAGGTAATTTGCACACACAAACACATACACATAAAAGGGCAGAGTTTATTGCACAGCCTAATGCCAGTGAATAATTGGCTAGATCTTGCTAATACTTCCCCAAAACACAGCTAAAGGAAACCCAAGAATGGTAAGAAAAATCCAAACTACTACACTGAGCATAACATCAGACAGTCAGACTAAATCAAGCTACATCTGTTCCCAGCCACTGGAGGTCAGACGCTGGTTCCAAGGAAAGAGATATTAAAAACCGGGCAAATGTAGCTCACCACAGCCTCCCGGTTGTGGTTCAGTGGTTCGGAGGCTCTCTGTGCTGGCCGTCACATCTTATGTTTAACAGCAACAGCAGGCAGCTTGTTCACATGCCTTTCTGAATGAATAAAACTCCTGCTATCTGCAGCAGGTTTTGTCAATGAGCTGCACAATGTCAAGTTGTGAGGAAAAGTCTTTTTTTTTCTTTTTTTTTGCTTTGTTTGAAATCTATGGTCTGATCATTTCATTAGAACCCTGTAATTCTTGCCTCATTAGAAATACTGAATAATATTTCCTACTCATTTTCTCTCCATATATGTTTGTATGGGTATTGCTGCTGTCACTTTTTCCAGAAGGAAAATCTGAAACTTTATTTTTTTTTATGTTCTGTTATGGAGACGCTATCCCATCTCCCCAATAATTCTCTTCTCCTTCAGCACAACAAACCTTTTTGAGGTTACTGAGATAACATGACCATGGCACTGCACATGGTATTTTAGAGACACAGGATATTTAGATATTTAGGACAAACTCCTAAAGCGGCATAATCACTTTTTTTTTTTTTTATTCCGTTTTGTAGTCTATAATTTTCCATTAATTTCTAACATTATGTTTTTCTTTCAAATTTCTGATAAGTACAGTTATGAAAATTTTGAAGGACTGTCCACAGTGCCTCCTCAGTGATCTTTTTCCCAAGTGCTAATAGCCTGTTCAGAGCTGTCTACTTAAGATTCGATTCCTATGTACACTGCTTTACATTTATTGGCATTTAATCTTATCACATTTATCAGTCGTTCAGTGAATATTTTGTGATTCTGTGCTCTGTTGGCACTCTATTTTTAGTGGTTTTTTTTCTGATTTTGAATTATCAGAAAAAGTTTTACATCAATATTAACATACTTTCCCCAGTCTTGTAGATGTATGTTGAATAACTCATTTTCCAGTATAGGCCTCATGGGAATCCCCTTAGGAATGTCTCTCTGTTATGAAAATTTCCTCTCACCTTGTCTCTCCCCTCTGAACCTTGGTTATTATGAAAACATTTCTGCTTATCCTGTAACAGTTCAGTTTCTTTAGAAGACTTTGGTGAGAGAAATATTAAGGAGAGAATGACCAGGCTATTCTTACTCTGACTGATTCTCAACTAATTCATAGAAATATGAAGCAGGACTTTCTGTACTGGTCTTGCTAGATCTACCGATTTTATGTTTATTATGCTTTCATGGAACAAAAATCAGACATGACTGACAAATCTGCAGCTGTGCATGTCACACCTGGAACCCTCTCTCCATGCATTTTGTGTGACAGTAGCACTGATACAAGGCACAGGTTGGGCACCACATTACGAAGCAGCTATTTCATGTCTGTATTCCTTTACAACTAATGGAGCACATCTGTAAACTTTTTATTATTTGTTTTAATGAGATATTGTTAAACCTCTTCAATGCTTAAATCTGAGGCAGCTCCTCAGGCTCAATATCTCCTTAACATCCTCCTCACTTCATGGCCCCATTTCCTTGGTCTCCTTTTTAGCTGCAATCATGTATCAGTGCAGCTAGGGTGTTTTTTTTTTCGTTTTATATTTATTTATTTATCTATCTTGTGCTAATACTACTAAAACCTGGCTTGTGTTCTTTATTACTTTCTTTATTTGGCCATGACTTCAATTTTTGATTTCCAAGAAATTTCCACTAAGGAGAAGTTCCTTTACTGTTAGCCAAATTGATTTTATCATGTTGTCCTTCAGTTTTTTTCTTTTCCTTTTAGTGTGATATATGTTATTCTCAGCCACTTCATGTTTGATGCTGGAAAATATGAAATAAAGTTGGTAAACAGAAGAACAGAAGAAGGCTCTTTCAGTGCAACTTTTGCTGAGGATTATGACCTGAGAGGACTATGAAAACTTCATAAGTCTGCCTGATATTCATAAAATGACACTACAGAAGCACTTGTCAGAGAATGTGGAAGTGGCTAGTGGCACTCTAGTCCGTGTTTTGCATAGTGTGAGGTCAGGCATATTTTCTGTTCCCTGTGATGCTGGAGAGGCTTCCCTCCGCAGCAGCTCCCTCCACTCCACTCAGCATTGTGGCTGCAACCAAACAGAAGTAGAAGTGTCTTTTTTGGCTTAGATTAATCCTACTCATAAATCTCAGTAGGATCTTTCTGAAAATTTCCATATAAGATTGAACAGGATATTTGCAAGAATTCCTGTTTCATTAAGACTCACATCAAGATTTACAGGACCACCTCATCTGGGGAGGGGTTGCTATGATCTCATGCTTTTCTGGCAGTTTTCAATTTGTTCCAAGGCAGTTAACCACATTACTCATCTTTTTTTGCAAAAGGTAATAACTATTCATGTTAAATGTGATGTTAATTGAGGAAAAGACTAGGAAAAGGACTCAACAAAGTAACTAAGGGTAATATTTACAGTTTAGTAAGTGTAAAAATGGAGTACATGATTAGGAAAGTGTATCTGTTTTGAAAATCAACTTATTGAATAAGTTTTACCCGCTTTTCTCATTAAATATCATATGACATTCCTCTTCCAAAAAAAACTTGTGGTCAGGCATGGGTAATGGTAAACAGACATCAGATAAGAATTACGGCACAATTTACAGCACAATTTCAAAAAATATTTAGCACTAATTCCATCTACAGGAATAAGACAACTCCTGGGTATTCCTATTACTTGATATTGCTGTTCTTCACTGTTGGTCTACTTTTCCCTCTGTGATGATTTCAAATATTCATGTATGTGCTGAAATTATGTATTTGTACACTTGAACAAAAGAATGTTAATAAAATGTGCACAGTAACATGAAAAGCCTAACAGTTGGATGGAGAGTTAAGAACACATTTCCAAATGTACAATACCCTTTTGTAGTGGAATCATAATTTGCAATACCTTCTTATAAAGTGTGAAATAACTACACAGATCTTTTTATACTTAAACAATCCAAAGAATTCAAAATTTTAGTCTTGGATTTCTCAGAAGAAATAAGTTGTCATGGGATCAAGAAACTGAATTAGGAACTAAACAGAGCTGGAGTAACTTATTCATCTATAATATCAACCCCCAAAGCCCTCCAAAACCTACCTCACCTAGGAAATACTTGAAGTTATGTATGTGCCTAAAACTTGCAGGAAAAAACATAAAATACTAGAGTTATATGACATCTTAGACATTTTGCTGAAGTTTGCATTACTATTTTAGACCAAAGTCCTGATTTTGGTGAGAACTTTTTTTTTTTTTCCCCAATATGATCTAAAGCCAGTCTAAAATCCAGATCCCTAAAAAAAACAAAATCAGCTTTTCACAAATATAATCCAAAGCAGTTACTTAAATACCTATCAGCAGAGTTTTTAGTGTCATCTGTAGTAAGTATGGCCAAGAAGAAGGAAATATTGCAGATACTGGTGAGTTACCCTCTGTCTGGAGGAAAATTAGCAAGATTTTAAAGGCCTCATCTATGCTTCCTTGCCTGGCAAATAATGCTGTGTGATAATATTTGAAACTATGGTTTCAGGATTATTAACCACCTCATATAGCAATAACCGTTACTTTTATTGGAAAGTTAAAATATAGGGAATGTTTGAAGTCTAAAACTAAAAAAAGGTGGTTTTAATCTAGGTAAATTGGGAGAACAAGCTGAAATTTTAAAATCCGTAAGCCAGATGGCTCAGAGGGGAATTTAATTGCAATACATAAAATCTAATAAGCTGCAGACACAGTCAATCCAGGTTACTATTTTTTCCCTAAAACAGATATTGCAGCAAGAGGGCATACTGTAAATTGAAATTACAGAAGACCTCTAAGACACAGGGAAGCAATTTTTTCCTTAACTAAAAATGTTCTGAAAGACAAATGTACAGAGAAAAAACAGTCTTCCAGAAACAATCAAACTTTTAATACAGGAAAGCTGGGATAGAAAAAACATGCTTTAGTTGGTCACCTGTTTTGCATTAAATCTAAATTTTTAGGCTATTATATTTTTTCATATTGTGCATACATGTAAACAGAGAAGTTCATTTATAAGACAGTTTGGAAATAACATAAAGAGTTGCAGTAAAGATGAGAAAATATAAAAGATTGTGTGAAGGAGATGGTATTTATTTATCTTTTGGAACAAAACTTATCTGAGGAAAACTGAGAGCATAGTATATGGAAATGTGGAGATGGACCCAAGCTTACCCAGTCCGTGCTCCAAGCTAGCTGGAAACGTCTGCTGAGATATCTGTCTGCATCCATCTATGTAAACATTCCCTAAATGGAAAATAAAAAATGTGTTTGCCTATCTCTGTGAAAAATTCCTACAACTTGGCAGCTAAACTCTCCAAGGATTCCTGTGCACTGAGCAAGCCCTATTCCTAGGCTGATGAGGGAACGTTGCAATTTTCACCGCGGTGGGACGGGTCCTGGCAGAGACCCTGTCCTGCTGCTACAGGGAGCCCGCGGCGCTACTGAGCATGGGGAGCCGCAGACATCTGAAGGTTTTGAGTGTAAAACTCTGCATATTGACCCTATAAAAGTTAGTATCATTCTTCACTGGGGAATTTCAATTTGCTTTTGCAAAAAGAATCCCAGTGCTCTTAGAGCCCTCACAACTCTCTCGTTAATGCAAGCTGGAGCTTTTCAGCACTTTCACTTATGTCTGATGCACACTGCCAGGTGAGCATATTTCCACGATCATAGTTGCTCATGAGCCATCTTGTAAATCCTTGAGCCATGTCTAAGTGGTGACCTCAGCAGAGTCCTGAGCTGCCACTAAAACCAGCATAGATGCTATGAGCTTGAACTGGTAACCAGGCTACAGCCAGCAAAGTGCTCAAGTGCACGTTGTGGGTTTTACCATTAAATCTACTTTCGGTTTGCATTGAATGAGACACATAAATAGCAAATAAATGCCTCAGTTGCCTGTATTCTGCTCTATTAATGTAATTCCTAGGGACGATATTCATTACCCTGAAAAAAAAAAAAAAAAGAAAAAATCTCCAAAGCACATTAGCACTAGCGACTGTAAGCTCTTCGTAGCATTGTCCATCTCTTCATGAAGATCAGGTTCCACTGAAGTCACAAACTTACTTCAAGAAGAGTAGTTGAGGTCAGATGGCTCTGTTCTTCAAAACTCTACAGAATATTTTCTGAAAACTTTAATTGATGGAAATTTATTGTTAGCATTTGCTAAATAGAAAATTAACAGAAGTTTCCATCTAATAATTTGCCTTAAATGTCTCACTGACTACCTCTGATTGAGGAATAATTCAAGGTACAGGCTGCTGTAATAAAACATATATATTTCATGATAGTTCCTGAGGAGCTCCAAGCTAAAAGAAGGACACATCTAAGGTACAATTGTATTCAAATGAATCCTGTCAGACCCTTGGAGAAACAGAATATCTTCTTTCACCTTTCTATTGAAAATAACAAGTAGTCAAATAGGAACTGCTTATCAGCGATAGAGAAAATGAGTTCTGAATCCGAACGCATAGATGTCTAATTTTTGACTGAGATGACTATCCTCACTCTCTAACAGTGGAATGAATCTTAGAAACGCAGATCTCATCTCTTTGGCTCGTACACACCAGCGCTGTGATTTGTGTATGGACCTGCACCGCAGTCCCAAGGTAGCCAGCCTAGATTCCTCTACCTGTTTTCCTGTTGGCGGCTCGCAGGCCTTCAGGGGCACCTAGACAGTGGGAAACATTAGACTAAGGAACTTTTGTGGAATTGAGGCCATCTGAATCTGGGCCAATGTCTCATCATTACTTCATCTATGCAGAAGTGCTGCTGAGGAAATTCATTTTACCTATTCATTTTAGTCAGCTATTTTTGTCGTTTATGTCACTAGTTCATTCCCAAATTAGCCCATAATACGTAACAATGGCAAAGGCAACACAGTGAATCACTACAATACAGCCTTCAAAATAAGTCCCCCATGTTCATAAAACACCCAGCCAGGATATTCTGAGAAGCTGGTATGGCCAGTAAGGTGGTTCTGTTTATAGCAACATGGATAATCAATGCAAACACATCTTTTCCTGCAAGGTTGCTCCAAGTAATTAGCAACAGGGATACAGGGAATTAGAAAGCAAACTGAAAAATAGTGGGTATCAGCTACTAACCACTCAAACATAAGGACAGCAGGGTACAAAAAATTCTTGGCTACAGGGTACTTTCCTCATGAGGGATTTTAGCTGCTCATAAATCTGTTGGGAAACAGATACATCCAAACATGCTGTGTCAAAGAGAGAATTTCATCATCTGCAGAAAAAAAAAAAAGGCAAAACTGCCCTAGATCTGCTTCTTACTGAGAGGATGGAACTGCCTGAGGATATGAAAACAGAGGAGTGTCCTGGAGCCATGGATCATGAGCTATTTGAATTTAGTATAGAAAAGGATGGATCTATGTCAGAGTACAAGACAAATGAGAAAACTTGTATTAAGACATCTCAGCTAAATTCTTGGCCATTTCAAAGTCAATATTAATGTTGTCATTTTCATCAGGGGGTCCAATATTTCATTTTTGATTAATAAATGGCATGGAAGATGACTGAGGAAGGATATTAAAATCATCCTGTTTTCTGCTGCTCTTAAACAAAGAAGCAGCTAATTCTGCTTCCCAAGAGAAGAGCATGAAATTTGGTAAAACAAATACAAAAGTCAATGAAAGTGGACAAAGTGAAGATAACCAAAGAAAGGTAGTTTATAACTAGCAGAATACATGTGTCTCTAGAATAAAAGTTGTAAAAGAAAAGAATAAAAAACCAGCATTTATGGGCTAAAAGAACACAAAAGATTTTAAGTGTTCCTAAAATTCCTAATGAGAAAGAAGGTCCTTCCATTAAAAAAGGAAGATATTAAAAACAATTCAGAATTGTAAAGATGATGAACTTCTTTTTTAAAATATGCCTTTAACAATAATAAAAATGAAACAGAATGGAAGACAGTAAAGATAAATGCACCCAATTAATGAAGAGGACTTTGTGTGAATTGACTATTACTAAAGAGCAGATAAGAGAATGTTTCCTAGGTTTGATCACAGGTGATTCAACCACCTTAACATTATTGCCCCATGATGTTAAGAGCAAACATGTTATCTATCATTGATAAATATTTGTTGAAAAGCTACTGGAAGAAGGAAACTTGTCTACAAGAAAATTGCAGAAAGCCTAGGAATTACTTTCCACTTACACTAATCACTGAAGTCTCTGTGCTGTAAGTTACTGCTCAGTTTAGATATCCAGTGTCATATATTTGTCTTTCTGAGAACCAAGCCTACTAAAAGAAATATGACAAATAATAAATAAGCCCTTGATCCATGCAAAAACAGTTAATAGAGCATCTGTAAATAATGAAATTTGACAGATATCTTTATATAAATTAGAACTGCCAGGCCTGAATGTGTTAAATTCAGGAGCAAATAGAGGATCAAGAGAATCACACTTTGGAAAAAAAAAAAAAATCGCAAAGATGTGTAATCACCTCCTGGTAAACGAAACTTCCTTGAGAATCATTAAAGTTCAGTAAGAAACCACGATTTCAGCATTTACATGATGATGATGATGATGATGAAAGCTTCTTTCTCTGCTGTCTCTGTATCAGTAAATAGATTCGGTTCCAGCATTTTAACAAGAGGAACTGCTGCTTGCCTTGTTTTCTAACAGTCTCTCTCTTCTTATCACTTTAGGCATTACCAGTCAGGAATCTGTTAATCTGCAGAGCATGATTTAGCTTGATTAACATTAACAATCTATCACTTTTTCACTGGTTAACTTACTGAGAGGGAAATTTAATGAACTCTTCTAGTGGCTTTGTTATCCACCTTTTGTCTCAGCTTAAAACGTAATGAAAAGCATGCAAAATGCTCCGCCGCTTTTATGGAGGAGGAGGTTCCTAAGCTCAGTGTGATCATACACGACCGCCACGAAAACTGAAATGGTGGGGACAGCAGCTGCTCCCAACCTAAGAAAAGCCACCATGGGCTTTGAGATGGGCATCAAGCCAAGCTCAGCCAATACAAATTGTAATTACACATAAGAGAGAAAGTCAAGATGTACCTATATCAACTTGGACTAATCTTGCAATACAGTTACAGAAACAAACATGCTCAGTGTGCATGAGAATTGCTGATAAATAACACTGGGACTCCAATAAAGCTTCTCCAGAAGAAATCCACAATATGACAAAATGAAGGCTACCAAGTCACTGAGATATTAAATATGAAAGACCTTTCCGATTTACTTACAGCCTTCAGTATAACGGATTTATTAGCAGTTCCTATCTTTATGGTAAATGATGCATAAATGATGGCAAAGGTGTACAAGAGAACTCTACGAAGACTCTTGCAGAGTGAATAAATTGGTTGAGCGCCAGCTTTTCTAAGGGTGAATGGTTCCACTGACTTGTTTAGGGCATATCATGCAATGATGGATGCAAAATTACAACATTTTAGAATGCCAGCAGTTCAAGGGAAGATTCCAAATTTATGAGGGACAACATTCTAATAAACCAAACGTGTGGTTTCGGCCTCTGCTTGCAGGAGAGAATCATTTTTCTGTTGCAAGGCAGGAGAGATGGAACAAAGCATCTCGTATGCTCAACAAGAGCTTGATTTTACTGTATACAGCTGGGGCTCAGCAAGACCGACAGAGACTTATTTTTCGCTTTTTTTGTCATAGTTGTGCCTGGGTATTTTTAAGGCAATCATTTCCATGCGAAATAATGTCATTTTGTAACGAGACCAACATTCCAGTGAGTCTTCTGTAAAAATCCCAGCTTGTTTTGCACCATAGTCCATTGCCATTTCCACAGGGCTTTTAAAATATACATAGGGAACATGTCCATTCAGATTCAAAGAGGGAGAATACCTTTTTCTGATGAAGCATCCTGTATATCATGTACTAGCTGGAGGTGTTCTCTGCTGCTTGACAGGGAACAATGACATGACAAGAGGGGAGTGAAGGAGCTTTTAACCAGCTTAATGTGCACAGAGTTGGCACTCACCAAAAAGTCATTTGCCTGTTTGCTATTTTTTTTAACTATGTATTTTTCTTTTGACTTGTCATTACTCCTGTAATATACAATTTTGTCCTCTGTTTGTAATTTTCTGCTGCAGTGGTTCCAAAGGTTCAAAATAATCTCTTTCTTTCTTACTAGAAAAAAGATAAGGGAATGTGTATCTAAATAGTTTGCTTATTTTTAAACATAAATGAGGTCCCCTTTAGTACACCTTTCTTCCTGTTGCTGTAAAAAGCTTACGTGTGTATTACAGTGCTTCTGCTTTATAGTTCTTATACTTCCTAGGAGTGATTTGGGCCAAAGGCATTTTTCATAAAAGAAAATGGTCAAGGCTTGCTGTAAATTACATTCTGTTGGGCACTGTTCTGTGGACAAGAAAAGTCATCAAGTCATTGCCCTTATGGGAGAGAGAATTAATCTATTAATACATGGCAACACAGAATTCTACTTTGAGGTAAAAAAAGATATTTTGAGCTGTAATCAGACACATTCCATGATGTTAAAGATAAAATTTAAGCTTCTGCAGAATTTCTACCATTCTTGCATGCAGTTTATTTTTAAAGTTAAGCTTTCAAATATTGAAAGTTCACATTCAGTTCCTTGATCAGAAATGATAAATGAACTACTGAATTAGAAGAAGATGCTGCTATTATTTTAACCAGTAAACTAACTCAGGGTTAATCTGGGTGTTATTTAGCCTATTGAAAGTGTTTTGAGGGAACATATGGTTTCTATTGTGAAATCAAGGCACAGTTTTAACTATGAATATAGATAATTACCCTTTGGACTTTAAACATTTATATGTGTCACGTTATGTTGGAGCATTTTTCATGGTCAATAGGTTGAAAGGTTATAGAGTCGAAAATGTAAATTGAGTGTGTTTGAGTATAACTACCCACTGTAATGATACTACAATTCACTACTGCTCTCTCTTGGAAAGAGCTAGCAATAACACTCACTAAGCACGAGCAATATAACAGGCTATTTATTTAAATACGGATTGCTATGGTAAAAGATTTTAATACGAGAATTACAGGAATTCAACCAAAGTATACAGAGCTGCAGAATCCCTGGATGCCAGAGCTTAATTTGATATACATGCAGAGTATATTTTGGGGGTCTAATTATAACGCCAACAAAGCTCCACCTAAATTCTACCCGCGTGTGCAGGCGCATGTGCCCTCGCGCACATCCTGCTCTTGGCTCCCGCTTGGAAGCGTGTCCGGCCCTGCTCCCCGAGCGTAGCCCTCGGCAGTGTCCCCTTCCAAGGAGCTGCCCTTCGCGTCTGCATCGAGGACGGCTGGAGCGCCGGGAGGCGCGGAGGGCGCTAACGCTCCCGAGGAGCATCCCGTGGCCAGCTCTGAGCAGGCAGGTTCCCATCCTGCCTTCCTCCTTGTGAAGGAGCGTTGGGAGCGAGCGGAGCAGCTCCGCGCCTCGCACCGCGGCTCCCTGAGGTGCTGGCGCTAAGGATGTGCTCCTGGCTGTGCCCTTTGTGAACCCACTCTGTGCACAGATGAACCGAAGCAGCTTTAATTGAAATATTAATAATCATCATTATTATTATTAGAAATTATCATTATTATATCCTTTTCAAGTATGTAACATACTTGAGTGACATCTTGACGAATTAGAGCACAAACACTACTACAAGAAAACCAAGCACCCCAGAAAAACAGATAAAATATATATTTTTGTGGTTGATATTCTGTATATCTTAGTTTTCTTTGATTATACCTTAAGTGTATACATCTTTGCATTGAGTTAGATTTTGCATGAGAATACAGTTCTTGTTCACCCACACTGAAGAAGAATAATTCTGTATCCACACATGTGTTTTATATAATGGGAGACATTTTAATTACAACTTGCTATTTCCCATTTCCAGAAATACAAAAAAAAAAAGTACCTTTTAGTCCTTTGTAGCACTGTATATATTCAAGATAGACTTTGATTACTCTTTACACCACTGAACCTCATCCAAAACTGTGTCACTTATCTATTTCTTTCCATGGCAATCTGATTTTTTGCATTTTTGTTTTCTAACTTCTGAAAAGTTACTTCCTCTCTCCCTTCCATTCCTCTGTAGGTCACCATCCTGTTACTGCCTGTCTGGGAGCCATAGCATAAGGCTGTGGTTGCCAATATCTAATAACTGCTCCTCAGTATAGCAATTAACAAAAATTCACCGTTCCATGAAAAATTCCAAGTACTCAAAATTGGGGGGGGGAGGGGGGAGGTTGTCCTGAATCAGGAACAAACTGAACTATGAAATTTATTTTTATAGCTTCTTAAAGCTTGGGAAAAAATATTTGGAAATCTGATACTTTGTTTGGGGATTTTCACTTAAATATGCAATTTTGATTCAGGTCAGCTCAGTCTTAAACTATATGGCCCTATCATAGTTATTATTTTGGTTTCTAACAGACTCCTTACCTGAACTTCAGTAAGTCCCCGCTGCCTTTTTTTTTTTTTTTTTTTTTTTCAGAAAAACTGACATGAAACACTATTTTCTTTTAGTTTACATGATAATTTGAACTTCATTGGCTAAAATGAGCAGCATCAGTATCACAGCAATGACATTTTCTATAGGTGTAAAATTACCGAATAGCTTCCCAACTATTATTATTGATGCTCTTTACAGCAATATTAATTCTCTACCGAAATATTAGGAGGCCCAACGTGTGATTGGGGCCCTATTTTGTTAGGCAATGTGAAAATATACAATAGAAGATCCTTGCCAAAAGAGTTTATAATATATGTAGAGAAGATAAAGTTTGAGTCAGGAGAGCAAAAGAAGGTGAAGACTGGGGCAGACCAGTGGTGGAACCAGAAACAGGAAACAAATCTTATTTAAAAAATAGATTTATATTTTCAAACTTCACTTTGCTATTCACCCCAAATCAGCTTTTTTTACCTCTCTTTAAAAATGCATTTTTTTTTATTCTCTGTCTTGCTTCACCCTGTTCTACATCCCTTCTTTTCCTCATTTCCTATCTCTCTCCTTTCCTCTCACTATTTATTCTGAAAATCTTTTTTCTCGAATATTCAGTTGTATCCTCCAATTTAACCTATTCTGCTTAGGTGTTTGTATCCACCCTCAGACTAGCACATAGATCTGCTCTCCAAGGAAGTCTGTCTTTGTTGCTCAGCTCCTATATAAAGTTTTCAGTTTTGCCCAGTGTTTTCATCTTTATTGTTAGTGTTCAGATTGGACCTTCAGATACCTTGACTGGAGATGTGCAAACTCTTTGGGGGAAGAAGAAAAGAAAAGAAAAGAAAAGAAAAGAAAAGAAAAGAAAAGAAAAGAAAAGAAAAGAAAAGAAAAGAAAAGAAAAGAAAAGAAAAGAAAAGAANGAAAAGAAAAGAAAAGAAAAGAAAAGAAAAGAAAAGAAAAGAAAAGAAAAGAAAAGAAAAGAAAAGAAAAGAAAAGAAAAGAAAAGAAAAGAAAAAAGAAAAGAAAAGATCCCCAAAGACTTTATAACCCAGGACCGGAGAGAACAAATTACTATGCTTTGCTTTTAAATGGGAGAGGGAAGAAAGGAGGCACGGGCATTCTCCAGCACTTGTTCCTTCCCACCAGCTGCCACTGGAGGTGAGCCTGGAAGGAGGTGACATTCACATTGTGTCAACCCTTTGAATGGGCTTTCCGATGAATACTCCATTTACATAGAAACAACCATTGCACTGAAATATTCTTTCAAATAGACAGGAAAACTTTTTTTTTTTTTTTTTTTTTTGCTTGTGAATTTTTGAGTCATTTAAGTGACCACCGAAATTTAAATCGTGTCAGGACAGTCCCCCCGAGGTTGGCCTGGATCTGCCTGCTGCTGTTACGCTTGTCTCTCTCTGCGAGCAGCCAGTGCTGCAGCTGACAAAATACTGAAAATGGAGCCACTTCGTGTTTTCAGTCTCCCCCCAAAAGATCTATTTTTTACCATGCTAATATTCATTCCTATTTCTCTACTAATAAGCTTATCTTGCTGATAGTTTGACTAAGCTCACGTTGCATTCAAAGCCCAAAGTTTCCTAATTAAAGTCCAGTTCCCGTATTCCTTCTCAGATATTCATTGCTTCTGCACACTGTGAAGAGAGATATTTTTAGAAAATATGGGCCACTTAATTCCCGTTAAGTTTTCTATAACAGATGGTATAGTTATTTGATTTATGCATTCACCTTCACGTGGCCCTGCTGACTGCCAGCTTTTTTTTTAAACCTCTGAAATTCTTTTTTGTTATGCACTGAAACTTCACCCTTTCCACTGCATGAAATATTAGTTTTACTTAGAAAATCTAACTGCGTGCAATTTTCATGTTACTGAAATTGTGCACGGTCTGGTGATTAATTGTATTGTCTTGATCACAGTCTCAGCCTGATGTTCAGGGCTCATTACAGCCGGAAGAATTCAGCAGAACAGGAATCTTAAGCAGGTGTGGCTTATTAAAGTGGCAGTGCCCAATTTAAAGACTTTAAAGGATTTATATCAAAATTGATGCTTTTAGCTACTCTCCCCTCCCAGGCTTGTAGAGATGTAATACAAAAAGGACAATGTAGCTTGCTCATGAAGATGACTCACATCCATCATACAAAAAAGTAGCTCAGATCTGTTCCTCCCTCGAGCGGGAAGAGTTGCAATATACCTGCAGTACAGCACATTCATACTAACCATCTTCAAAACTTTCCTTAGTCTGACATAGATTACAGTTCCTAAAGCACAATTTGCATTATTTACTGAATCATATATTTCTCATCTCTCAGGAAAATATTTTTCTTTCCCCTGATGATGCCTTCCAGTACCAGTACAAATACCAATGAGAGATATATCTTGTAGAAAGCTATCAACAACATTTGTTTTGATTCAGCACAGGCTTTACATTTACATTCCATATTTTATACAAACTAGTCTGGTATGCGGACAAACAGCATAAAAAAAAGCAACGACTTTTCAATATCAAGCAAGCCTATCTTCACTCCTCTGTTAACGATGGGTTCCTCACAGCTGAAGTCAATATGCTGGTGGTCAAGTCTCAGGTGGCCAGCAAGGCTCATTACCTATAAGAGAAGCAATGGAGGGTGGTGCTTACACTTCTTTTGGAGGAGCTTGGGCTTGTTTTGTAGGAGCTTTTGGAAGAGGTAAGATTTTTGAGTGTTTTCTTACTGCTGGTCTTTAAGCTTTGGGTTGCTCCTACAACTTAAGCGTACTTTTTTTATTGCTGTCATCATGAGGGACTACAGTCTGATACTTCCTCATCTCATAAATGTGAGCACAAGTTTGTAGCTTGTGGCAGGTTCACAAAACAAAGTTTGGGTGAGGGGGCTAACCCTGAAATTGTGTTTTGCTGTTTCTTTTTACATCTACTGTGTTGGTGTTAGGGGGAACTGTCCAGTACAACCATGCAATGATTGTTACAGTGGGTAAAGAATTTGCTCTTTAAGGTCAGTGTTTTGTTATCCTTCCTGGAGAGGAGACTGGAGAAGTACTTTCCTATCCCTAAAAATAGGATGGGGTCTGCTGTGAATCTTTCCAAAAGAGCCTTCTGAAGTGTTGCCTGTGAGTATGGCAACCTTGACTGGGGGCCTCGGTATCCATTTTCTCAGTGCTGGGCTCTGAAGTGCCTGCAAACAGTATGAAAAAATCCAAGGCCTCAAGGTAAATGGTGACTAGTTAAAAGTATTCAAGCTAGTAACAATCAAGAATCTGTTGCTTTTCATCAAGAAAAAAGCTAAATGTTTTTGAAAACTTACTTATCCTAGTAAACTTAGGGCTCTAGACAACTACTCTACTCTACTCTTCCAAAAATAGATTAAACAAAAGGGACTACTCTGGTCCATGTCCTCAGCAAGAGTAATCAGAAATGCTTGTAGTGGTTATTAAAGAGCAAGATAATGGTGAGAAGTAAATAATGACAAGAAAGGTTTTGGAAAATGACTCCTCATTTTCATGATTTTTTGTTTCTTCATTTGTAAGCATTTTATTTAAGTTCTTAATACATGGAAGTTATGGATGGAGTGGCATGTAACTGCTGAAGGAGGTTCTTTCCTCAGGTCATGACTGGCAGGGACTTTGATCCATTAATTCAATGCAGCTGATCCATAAGTATGGTGTGGTGAGACTTATCTGGGAAGGAGTGGGCTAATGAGTGGGCAAAGGGGATGTTGCCCAAGGTGGTGTTAGGGGAAGCTCTGATAAGGGTGAGGAAGGAGGAGAAACTTTTTCATCTCAATAGGCTTTGACAGGAGGCTGGTGAGAAAGGCAGTTGCAAGGCAGCAAGGAGTGAGGGCCTCTCCTGCTAGGCCTTAAGTAAAGGAGAACATACCGGAATGCTTACGTGGATCCATGGGAGGTAGAGCCTGAGGAATTAGGGAGCCAGTCTTGGTGTAATACTGCACACAAAATGGATCCTAGAGGAAAAGCAGCATTGCTCTCAAGTGCAAGAGCATTACCTTGCTAGAGAAAAACAGCAGTGAGAAGGGAATGTTGGCAGGATTGTCCCTGCATCTGGTGAGCTGCCTCAGGGTGCAGCACAGGCGCTGCAATGTGAGGATGAGTGATGCTGGTGGATTCCCAGAGAGCAATTCCACATTACAGTAATGCTTCCTACCCCATTCCCCTGCCTGCCATTCCTTTTTCTTGTTTGGAGCTCTTTTACTGTCTCTTAATGACTCGATATACAAAGATTGTAGCTGATGTTGTGGTATATGTTTCTTTAAGAAGGTGCTCTATAGAGATATCTTAGACTTAGCATGTGTATCGTGAGACATAGAGGTTGCCATGGTAAATACACATTTTTTAATTGAATAGCAGACTAATAGGCACATAAAACCTCCATAACTTGTTGGCATGTAAATTACCTCTCCTGGGGCTGTAGGCAATTAAACATACTTCTCTTCTGAAATATTTTCCAAGTTTTTTTCTGTTTTTGTTTAGATCAGAGCCACTCATAATTCTTTCTTCCTCTCCACTTCAACAGTGCTCCTTGGCTTTCTTTAGTCCCCTCTAGCTAACTTTCTCTTCTCCTTTCTTTCCCCTCTCTTCTTCCTTCTCTCCCACTTTTCCTGAGTGGTGTACACTTGACAGAGCAGGATAATCAAGAGGGCATACAGCTGTAAAAAAAAAAAAAAAAGTTTTTTTTAAGCAATTGTATAATTTTAGATTTTATATTTATGGTCTTTTCTAGGTTCTGTAATAGCAGGCAGTTCTTGCAATGCTACTCTGCTATTCTAAGCAATAAATAAAATAAAAAGGGTATTAAATAGCAAAAAGGTATGTTTAAATTAAGCACATGTCTTATCCAAACACCCTGTGATCTGGGTGAGTGCTCTAATAATTGTCTTTATGCAGCTTCTCTAAGGTCATGTATTCTCTGCAGGGCCTAAGTTTACACCATTTTGTGTCTTTAGAAGCCAGAATAGTTCTGGAGTGAACTTAGGTTGGTTATTTTGCTTCTTTTGACCTATTCTCACTTGAAGTGGCCTGGCCCTTTGATATTACTCTCTCTCCTGGTAATACATTTCTAATTGTGCCTGGCTGCTTGCGTTTTGTAATGATGCCGCAAGCACAGCATTTTGTCTTTGCACGTTATATTTTAAAAGTGATGTTTCATCACTGAAGAGATGAGACCCAGTGAACTGCAAGCTGCCACCTCAGCCCAGTTTTTAAGTGGGATTTGGGTTTGTGTTTTTTCTTTTTTCCTTTTTCTGGTTATGCAGTTGTTATACAGAAGCAAACAGAGGGAAGGTTATTTGTACTTGCCCATTCCTTGGCTATTTTTAGAACCCGTATTGACAAATTTTCAAGTAGACATTGTATTTCGTAAAGAACGCTGCCCTGAAATCACTGTGCCTTGAACAATAAGAAAATTCAAGCCTACAGGAGGGCAGCACAACAGGATATCCATAAGTAACAACGCCTACTTATCAACAAGGGGTGAGCTTAACAGTCTTGTTCCTGGCTGTGACAAACAGCAAAAGGAATTCGTAGTGAGCTGGAGAGCAGAGAATAAATGCACAAGATAACTTGGAGGAAAGATTAGGCACAGCTAACATGGTGTCTGTTTCTTTGCAAAAAATCAAGAGCAATTTGAAGGAATAATGACTGATAGTTTTCCACAGCCATCCTGACTTTTATCCTATTGCAGTGCAGAGTTCACTCACCTTTGTTTTTTGGCTTTGATTTCTGTGTTCATTTTTTATGTTCATTTTTTATGATGAAAGTGGTCCTGTCTTGAAGGAACAGATGAATAGGGTTTTTTGAGTAGTTCAAAGACACCTTTAATGGCTTGAAACAAAAGGAAATTATTGTACAGATCGAGGGATTACAAAGTGATGTTTTTACAGATTTAAAGTAAAATATAAACAGCTGTTGAGATGTATGGCACAGAAACAGTTGTTGCCAATTCATTAATAATGCCAACACAAATTCACTCTGTTTATTATGTTTTTAACTTGTCTTTGTCAGTAGGGAAAACACTCATAATTTGAACTTGTAAAATAATGTATGTCAGGTTCAGTGTGGAGAATTGAGAATACCAGCATGACTAGTGTTTGCCATCTGTGTCTGTGTAATCAATATTTTTCTCTCCGTGTAATGAGAAATAGCTCATTTATATCTCTGCCCCTTTGGCCCAAACAATTAGTACTTGCAGTCTTGTAGGTTTGCCTGCATTAGGAAGGGAATTGTGAGTGCAGCCAGTACCAGGGCAAACCCTTGTTTATTTAGCACGAATTCACCCAAAGTCTGTTCCTCAGATGCAGCAGTGTAAACACATTGCCAGGCTTGTTGGGCATGGGAAGCTTCAAGCTGGGGTTCCAGCTCTGCTTGCGCTCAGGACCCTTCACTGCTGCACTCGCTGCTGCCTCCTCCTGCAGGCTCAGCCAGCCTGTGGCTTTGCCTAAGCAGGTTGGTACCCGCAGCCCTTGCCCGGGATCTCCCTTGAGCTGCTTCCTTGCCTTACGAAGCCAGCAGGGCTCTTCCCAGCCCTATGGAAAGGGCTACTTAACAGTCCCAGGAGCATAGCTAAACCTATGCTGTTCAATGGGCAGCTTGATACTTTTTATTAAGACTTCACCATAGCCCAGTTTATTATCCAAGCAGTACACTAGAAATATTCCTTTCCAGTATAGCAATAATGGGCAACAGGGATAACCAGGCTTGTTCTTGGAGCTGTATGCCAAGCGCAAACTTGAGACAAGTAGGTGTAATCCTTCCTAGTGTCTTGCAAAGGGTGCCATAATAGCTTAAAAACTTCCAGCTAAATGGAAGTTCCTATAGGGTTTCAAATATAGGGTGCAGTATTTTGTAGTGAAGTGGTAAACTACATCAGGCCTTAATCTCACAGCTGTGTAACAGCTCTATCCTATAGAAAACACTTAATTTCTCTATGATTATAGTAGTTTTTGGGCTATAAACTGCAGGAATTAGGCTCTCAAATAGATGCGATTTTTTTTTCCTTGAAGATCTTGCTATCTCTCTGTACCTGTAAGGCATATAACAAATTGATAAGAAGCTGCCATTCTCTGAATTGTAGGTACAGTAGATAATAGTGCTCTCTGCAATGAGTATTTTCTTTTTGGAAAAAGCTTTCTATAATTGAATGGACTTATGAAGCTTTCTATGGAGTTTCTGAACTGTCTGTCACTACACTAGAGAACTATAGTTTTCATTTTTGGACAATCACTTTTGAAATATTTTGGGGGTTTAAGTTTGAAAAGTTTGAAGCTACTGAAATTATATGGGTTTCTAGATTTTTAGTAGGAGCACAGTTGAACTGACAATTGTTTGGCACTTGTTTGTTAGGATTCTGTTGTACATTTTCAGACATTTTAATATAGAATTTATGTTTCCTTATGCTTTAAAATGGGCACTTTGCCAGATAAAGACATTTAAGAAAGGGATCCTAGAACACAAGGCAATCATAGTAGTTTTATGGACTTCTTTGTAATGTGTTGTCAATGTTGAGGCTGCCTCCTTGTGGGTGCCTGGCTCTGGCTGTTGAACACTTGGTGCTGGGCATAGCAGCCATGTGCTCCGATTTCATGGTTGTTGGCAGCAGCCAGTGCCAAGGTATTGCAAACAGCCCTATTTCATGCAGATTTACATGCTGGAGATGGAAGTTATTTCCCTGGGTGCTGCTGAGGGCATTATGGTGCCTCTTGAAAGGCTTTGGTTTCATGTCACTTGCACGGTGCATGTCCCCACTCTGTGTCAGGAGTCCTTGAGAGGCAGCTGCACAGGGCCATTTGCTTTGGAGGCCCCTTTTCTCACCACTGCTGTTCCTTAGCCCTTGGATTAGAGAGGAGTCTTGGGCACTGCTACAGTTTCTGCTTTTGTCCTGGCAAAAAAAGACTACTTGCATTTTTTTTCTTTTGAATGAATATTATTTTTTTAATGCTTTACAAGCACAAAGGGTTCTCTTGCATATGCTGGGTGTGTATCTCTTACATAATCAGGTGTAAATTGATGTCACCGTGCTGAACTGGACATAAATCAAATAGAAGTTTAGTTTGTGAAACTATCCAGGACAAGAATCTTGCTCTTATTGCCTCTTGAGATAGCTATATTAAATGGAAATGGGATATAATCCCGAGGAGTTTGTCCAGAATGGGTGATAAGGTGGTACCTGTGAGTACAGATGTGCATGGGTGAGCATAAGGAATGAACCGCAGGATACTATCAGCGAAACTCTTATGTCGGTGCTGAACTTCCCAAAGAGACATATGAAGGAACATCTTTCCTTTTTCCAAAGGACTCCAGGCCTGATATAGCTGCTACTCATACTCTTAATAGTTCCTTTCTGCGAGTAATTTTGCTCTCCCTAGTGAGAGAAGGACAGTAAATAGATTTGAGAGCTTCATCAAAATTCCCTTTCTATCACCACTCAGCACTTCACTTGGCTTAAATAAGCCAAATTAATGTGCCACAGGACACTTAAAGTAGCTTCCCCCTGCCCCCAGGTGTTTCTTCACTATAAAATAATTTAGCCATGTTTTATCAGCAACATTAATAGTAAATGCTTACTCGGAAGTTCTTCCTGGGAGTGTGCATTTAGTACATCTACTAGGGGGCAATTATGACTCTGATGGAAACGTAAGCTTTCACTGATAAGATATCTGAGAGAGCCAGAATGCTGCTCTTGCTCTTATGGTGGCCTAAACTCTATCTATTAAGATAAGATGAATTGGCAGTAAACTTCTTGGACATGTGCTTAGTAGTTGCTCTCATTTTCAAGAATGATGTATTAAAATGGCTCTTTTCTTGCAATATTTTATCTAAAGCTTACTAAGTGGAATTGATTTAGGGAAATGACAGAATACTTGCATCCAGAAACCTTGTTCATTTTAAAGTGGTGCTTTTTTTGATTTGTGAAGACAACAAAATAGTTTGTTCAAACTCCCCCCTGCTGTTTTGGAAACCTCAGGTATTTCTGGTATGGCGTAATGGTTGCTACTGGAGCCGAAGTTAAACCATTGTTTCTTCTGCTCTGTCAGAAGTGGATGTTAGAAACCTACTGTTTTACTCAGCAAGTAACAGCAGGACAGGTCTGAATACTGTAGACATTTCTGGCTTTCCATGGTAATGTTAGGACAAACTCCAATTAGTTTTATTTGGTTTCGAGCTAAAAGCTTTTCTTCTTTCCATGGTGAACTTCTGTTGCAGATACCAAAGCACACCCACAGAAACAAAAATCTAATAATGTGTGTGTGCACTTTCAACTTGAGTATTTTCTCAGTTTCAGCATTCAAATGTTGTGTTTTTGGATGTTATTTCTCTATGTAATTCTTGCAAGTTTTTCTTAAATTGTGGAATGTCCTTTGGGGTACTGAGCGCGGGTTTGTGTCAGCTAGTCCTAGTTCATCCTGAGGCGTGTGAATGAAAGTTCTGGCCCCGAACGTGGGAAGTGCTAACGCTGGTATTAACGTGGTATCAGTGAGGACAGTTTGGAGTGGGCCCTAGTGAGCCTTGCCCACTGTGTGGTTGCTGTGTAGCTTGATCTCTTCTGAGCCTAGACATGCCACTGCCAGGAATGCTACAGCAGGAGCCACAGCCACAGATCCTTAGTACAGGTGGGCAGTTTTGAGCTTCTCCATCACAGGAAGATCATGATGATAGAAAATACTCTTTGGGTAGTATAAAACCTGGTAGTATAAAACCAGGTTTTATACTCAGCCAGTGATCTTGGGCCATCTGCACTGAGGTCCTGCTAGAAAGGCAGCTGGGCACCTCCTGAGCAGAGCTAGGGGTTAGGCAAAAATCTAAACTGGCTAACATCGAAAGCAGAACTTCTCTAGAAAAAGTGTGCTAAATTAACATGCAGTTGTCTGATTCACCAGAACAAACTTAACATATATATATAAACTAGAGCAGTAGCAGAATATTTGACATACTCTTTACTTTGTGATATGACTATTTTCATCTTTTTAACCTAAGCAGTGCAGTGTTAGTGCATAAAAACTACCTAGCAGAAGAAAATGTTTTAAAACATGTTTAAAAATGCTAGAGTCTGATGTTATGGCTTTTCTTTGCAGCTTTTGCAGGGCAGAGCTAGTGGCTGCAGACTTTTCTTTGGTGTAAAACTGGTAATTGAACAGAACTGATAGATGGCAATGCATAAACTGTACTGATTTAACTAGTTCTGTGTGTTCTGGGGTGTATGGGGGAGGCAAACTTCCCTTTTCTCTCCTGACAACTCCAGCAACTTTATTTTTGACAATCATGCTCAACTTCCACAATTGCAGTGAGCAGTGTCTTTATGAAATATGACACCTCATCTGTCAGTTTGTCATAAAGTGACAATATTAATTAATATAAATATTAAATAATTTAAGCATGGTAAGATAAATGAGGTTTATGAAATCATATTATAGCAAGTAAAAATCTATATCATTTGATGGAAAGTGACAAGTTTTGTCAGATAGCCTCAGATTAATATTTGTCAACAAGGTTTATGTTGTTTGACATACTGCTCAAATAGAATGTATAATTTTTTGACATTGATATTTTGGCTGCCTTAAAGTAACTTTTTATTTCAGCATGACAAAAGTGTAGTTTGCTTATTATTGCTAAAACACCAAGTGGTTCTGCTCTCTTGTGAGTTCTTTGCCATCCTCTTTAAGACATTGCACATCCAGCTGTGGCAATGCTGTACTCAGGAGTTTGTGCCTTCACAGTGGAGTGAGAGGGAGGCTCTTGCACTGGCTCTGTTCTTTCCCTGCCTATGTGAACAGCACCTAATACAATATAGGAACTAACATAACCCACCAAGCAATGTGAAATGCAGTGTCCTTGCCAAGCCTAGGGGCAGAGTTGCCCAAAGGAAGGTGTGGGTGGCAGCTATGTGTTGTGGTGATACCAGGTGTCCTCTCCCCCAAAAAGGGTAGGGACCCACCATCTGCTGCTTCCTGAAAGAGCACACTGTATCTCTGCTATATTGTAAGAGAAAGTCATTAAGTCCCAGTACCTTTGAGGTTTACTTCCTTGAGGCTATTTAACCAAGTTGATTGTTTTGACTTGGTATTATCCTGGTGATTTTTAAGGCCCACTATGCAATGTCAAGCACATCATCTGTTCAGTGCCACACTCTTGTAAGTACAAGGCTGGCTATGGAATGTGACATGTAAAATGACTTAAATATTGGGGAACTGGTAAACAGCTGCTCTAAAGGCTCTTGATTCTGCTCTTGGGCCTGTGTTTTCACTCCTTTGAACCCTCCAGGATGAAGACAGATCTTCATTCTGAGGGAATGGTTCAAGGCAATGTCTCTGGCAACGATGTTGTACACATTGGGTGCATGTGTGACTCTCAAGCTCCAATCCCTCTTAAGCACGAAAGAATCCTTTTCCTTGTGACAGGTTTCTCATTTCAGGTGCTTGCAGCATAACAACTCAGAATTTCTCCCTTGCCATCCTTTGAATCAATAACTTTAAAATAATATTGCTGTTTCTGTCTGAAAGTGGGTCTGAAACTGCAATACCATGAAAGATGAATATCCAGAAGGAAAAAGGGGATAAGAGGGACCTAACTGTCACTGGAATTGTAACCTGGGCTTTTCTATGTTGTAATTTAAAAATGCAGGCAGATACAGGGCACAACTTTTACTATATATGAAGTATTAATATTGAGAGCTTTTTTTCTTTGTACTCTTACAGTTAAAAACTTTTTTAAACCTCCTTGCCAACCTTCCCTTTCTGGCTGATACATGCATTTTGGGACACTTTGTGCATATTCATTTTAATGACAACAACAAACTACTCTAACCTCATAGGCTCCCCCTTACCGTTCCAGGGTTGAGATGCTGTGCTCTTAAAAATGGTAAACTGCTCTCGTTGCCCTTGAGCAGTTTCAAAGGCGACGGCCTTTTGGCAAAGGCCATCAGCACAATGGGGCCTGCGGCAGCACTTGGTGAGGCTGGGCAGCACATCAGCGAGGTCTGCCATCCCCTCAGTAAAGCAAGGAGGGTAATGGGCTTGTAGGTTCTGCCATGGCTGATGGCAGTCGGTGTCCATCTGCAGTACTCTGAATAAATGTTTAGCCCATGTAATGCAGGCAGTTTGTTATAGGATGTATTTCCCAAGGGATGCAACATTCCAAAATACATTTGTCTCAATTCATGCCTTGTTAGGGACAAAGCATGTAGCTGAGGGGAGTTACAACTTCATGGCAGCACATGGCATTTTAGTCATAACCTGTGCATTACAACTGGAAATTGTGCAGGCAGGTACCACCAGCACAACTGTGGACCTGTTAGAAACACCAATGATCCTGCTCTGCATAGGGAGGTACCAGGGTGTTCCCTGCTCACTGGAATCCCTGCTGGTGCCTCACTGCCCTCAAGTCTGTCCTGGTCAGGCAGGAGACAAAATGAGGGGAGGAATGACAAACTAGAACAGTTTTGTTTGCAATTATGGTAGTGTTAGTAAACAAATATTTCCTGGAAAGAAACAGTAACTTTTGTATCAAGCAATTTCTTGTAATATTTTTTACTGTATCTCTTTTATACTCAAAATTAGCTACATAGTTATTTTGTTACATAGTTATTTTGTATGGCTTTTACTTTTTCCACCCTGTACTTCCAATTGTATTTTTTTAACTGTACTTGTTTGTCACTTATGTAAATTCAGTCGGCATGCAGGTACCAGCACAGATGATCAGCTGTAACAAGGACCCTTGAGGTATTTTAAAAGCAGTGCTTGTAAATATGGCCACATTGGATACTGCTGAGATCAGGGGAAGTATTTTAGTGAAATGAAAACTAATCTGCCTTTTTAAAAGTTGTAGGGTAGGAGTGAAAGCAGTAGGGGTCAGGAGGGTGTTTCCCTCATTCCTCCCAAAAGGATTTTTATTCTATTTGATGTTCTATTACGTGCTTCTGTTTTTCACCTTTAAAATTTATTTAGATCCCTTTGAAGGGATTTATCTATTTTTAGTAACTATTTTTATAAAAATGAAAACCATTAGTACTTAGTTAACTTCAAAATGCAGAGTTTTATGAAATAATGTGGCACTCGGTGATTTCATCCTCTAACTCTTGCTCCAAGGAACTCTTTGTTAAAGTTCTTCACAAGCTTCATACATTCTTCAGCAACTCCAGTCTGAAACTTTTCTTGCTTAAAGTGAATGACCAAGCTAAAACTTTAATGTGTTCCTGAAGTGAATTTTAAAACACCTCAAACTAGAGGAACTTCCTTATGAAGAGGCATAAGAAGAAAGAACGTTTGGTTGATAATTTGATTTCTATAGATCTAGCAGTTGGTGGTAGAAGTATTTGTGAAACCCACAACATAACCTGAGAAGACAGAAAACCCTATGATATGATTTTTTTCCTCTAGTGAATGATTAAAGGCACATTAACATGCCTGTGGTATCAAGGGGGGAAAAAAGGTGCAGTACAACTACCTGCTGTGGTAAAATAAAGGTTGGAAGGAAGACATATTTTCTCTTTAGTGTCTTGTGTTGCTGCGTGGAAATTTAGTAATAGCATTTATAGGTGGGTGGCAATGATGATACTTAAGTTCATGTGAAATAGGAACATTTCTAGTATGTGTAGTTATTACTGCAGTATCCTCTCTTGAAAGTTTTTTTTTGCAATGGGGAGGCTGGGAGGGAGAAGAGATTTTTTGTTTTGGCTTTTCTTTAACTCTGCACACATACATGTGTGCACACACACAGCCAAAAAAGGAAAATTCTCCACTGATATATGAGTATCATCTAACTGAAATCAATGGAGCTTGTTTACATTAAATCAACAATTGGCCCTCATCTTATCTGAAGGTTTAGCTGTGATACTTGTAAGGCCATCATCGTGTGTGTGTATATATATTGACGGGAAAGATTAGGAGAGACAGCATGGTAAAAATCTCAGTATTATGTGGCCTGTCTTTATTGAGATGTCTATGAGAAACCTGTCATGTGATGAAGGATGGAGGTCGCCATGACAATGAATCAAACTGCTTCGAATCATCATGTCTAGCCTTCATTCCTGCAATATCTATGTTGTGCTCTGCCCTGGCTGGCAGCTCTGTGTATTACTGTTACTGGGATTTGAGGCAAAGCCACAATTCCTAAACCTGAGCAGTGCTGCAGGTGGCAGGAGGTGTCTGGGGGCAGGAGGGATGGCAGAGGCGTTCCTGTCAGTAGCATTTGCACTAGGGGTTTTCCTGTTCCAGACTTCCGACTGCTCTGGTGCAACATATTTATACCTTCTGTATCACCAAGGAAGTCAGCATCAATCCTAAAATGTACCTTATTATAACAAGCAAACAAGTCATTGCAAAATGATGTTGCATTAGTTGAAAGCATGTAAACACCTGTCCCTGAAATGTAGCTTTCAGTTTTAGCTCATTTCAGATTAACTGATTTAACTCTAGTTTGCGGATCACTTAGAGGAGAAGAGCAGTTTGCAGCAACAGAATGAAATGAACACAGTTTAACACAGTTGGGTCACAGGTTTGCATTGAGAGGATGAGTTTACAATTGGAAAAGTTTACAGAAATAATAGAACCCTGTATGTGCACAAGAAAGTGAGACACATGGCTTTAATTAGAAATCTTCAAGGAAGTAAATTATAGTAAGATGTGGCATCTAAGGAAAAAGGAGCTGATGGCTACTACAGCTGAAATACAGGCCATGCCAGTGCACTGCCTCTTGTTAGAGGAGATGATTTGATATAACCATATCCCAGAATCCTGTAGCTGATTATATTTGGTCATGTTTTCCCTTAAGTGAACGGGGGCAAGATTGGGTGAACCTCCAATAGTTTAGAGGTCTGGATCAGCAAACTTAATCCTAAAATGTCTTACTACTTACTTGAGCTCTTTGATGTATTTTCTTCTCTGCCCAGTTCTGTGCAATGTTCCCCACAAATCAGGGGTTTGGCCCCTTCTTTCTACTCATCCAGCCTAATCCTCTCATCCATCAGTTTCATTATTTCCAGCTTCTTAGAGCAACTGTTATCTGCCCACCTGGATTCCCAAGCCAGGTCTTCCCTCAGGAGTTAACTCTGCTGCTCCCTTCTATGCTGCTTTTATTTCTTCTTGTCTTTTCTGTGGTGGTTTCAAAGGCTCTGGTCTTCTCATTGGTCTTATTGGCAATTGCTGCACACTGAGGTACTAGGGTTAGTCAAGAATAAGGTGTATAGAAAGGAAGAAGTGTTGGGTGGAAAATGTGTTGGGTGCTAAACACTGGCTGCAAAATGGTATCAAGAATATTCCACTAATCATATGTGACAAAGAGGAAAGTGATAGAGCTGTAAAATGGAAAGAGGGAATTCAGACTGGGTTAGAGATACAGGAAAGAATGAAGGGACATGTAGGCAGAACAAGGAGAAAAAGATTGGCAAGGCAGAGGCTACGCAGCAGTGCTGTAAATGTCGACAGGAATAGGCACGTGCTCTGTATGAGCTAGAAGTGGATTAATTCAGGATATTCCACATAGTGTAATATGCAGCACATGCTGGACACTTACCTCTCTCTGACTTAAGTTAATAGAAATGTTAGTTCTGGTAAAAACAAGTGATTATCTCATAGTGGATTCTGCAGTGAAAATACTCCTACGTTACAGCAGAGGATAGATCTATTCTCAAACTAAGAAGTTCTTGTTTGACACTGTAACCACAGCTCTTTATGCAGGGTACAATTAGTTATTGCCTGTCTAAAATTTAGCCTGGTCAGCCTTGACTGCTTGATTACAGCCAGTCTGCAATGGTGACATGGCAGCACTGAGTGCCCTGTGTTGCAGTGTGGTACAGCTGGACATACAGCTCAGGAAGGATCCCTTTGTGCGTGGGAATTGTTTGCTTGCTTGATTTTTGTTTTGCTTTAATAACAAAGAGGAGACATTGACCTACCTGCTTGAAGTAGTTGACACTGCATTTCATGGCTCTGCAGTGATGGTTCAGCCAAGCTGGACAGCTTAGCTAGCGCAGGGACATTTCCCTCTGTGGTGTCCTTCACCATGGTTGTAGTGCCATGTCCTGCACCCATGTGCAAAGAGCCAGGATTTTAAAAGGGAGCCTTAGAGTGCCAGCTCAGGGCATTTGACTTCTCCCTCAGATAGTGGGTCTGAGTCCCCTACTGCCCCATGGCATTCCTCTGTTCAAAGCCAAGCTCAAGTACACAGATGCTCTGGTAAATCTCAGCACTTGAGATGAGTATCCAAGTCCTTTTGCGCGTTGTTTTTATTTCTGTCATAAGCAGAGGATGATTGCTACATGACAGGTAGTCTCACTAGGAGAAACACAATAAGAAATATTAAAGAAAAGTTTTGATTGTCTGTCAGCATGTCCCCTTAGGAAAAACCACCACATAATAGCTGACACCAGTCCTGGCTCCACACACTTACGCCATTTGATTTGATATGAAACACAGTGAGTTGCAACTGGCAGATATTACTGCAATATTGAAGTATTTTAGAGTAATGGTTCATACAGACAGCATGGCATATTTCTAACAGCTTCTGTGTACTTTCAGTTCAGCAGCACAATTGTATATGTACTGAAGTGCTCTATGCATTTAATTGACAATCTCTACAGTGACATAGCACATTACTTTCCTTACTGCTTCTTGGCTATACTAGCAGCAGAAATATGAATGCAGATTAGAATATGAGTGCAAATTAGTTATAAGCCATATCAAAATCAGAAGTGTGTGAAGTTTTTTTTAAAAAAAAGCCTGAAATTTCATGCAAGATGTGCCAGGTACATCATCTGATCAGTCTGTGGAGGTATTTCTGCACATAGCTGAGGCCATGATAGTTCAGTGTTTCTGCTTTCAGTTTTAGAAAAAAAAGCAGAGATTGCAAAGCCAAAGAACAATTGAAGTACAAAGAGCAATGAAGTTTAAGAAATTTTGTATTGATTTAAGAAATGGTTCTTAGTACACCTTAAACCTTACTGTAAATTGTCATCTTGGACTTGTATATACATTTTTTTGATATCTGGAGTGGATGGAATTGCTCCCTAATGATGGTCAGGCATATAGGTCCTGGCTCTCTTATTGAGTATTTTAATAGGGTATTTGGCATCCACCAACTCAATTTAAGACTTTCAATTACAGAAAATAATTTTGAGAAGTTGACTAGCTGAAGTTATTTGAAATATTTGAAAAAGCTAATTCAAAAATGTTATGAAGCATTGTAGAGTTTAAGATACTTTTTCTTTTTTTTTTTAACTGAGTTATATTCAAAGCCCTGGGCAATGTATTTCACCACTCAGAACAGGCAGCATCACACCCACGCAAGGAGGCCTAGCTATGGAGGAAATGTTCTTTCATGATAAGTCAAGTATTGTGCCTTGCAAAGGTCAGACTTCTAATGGAGCTTATTTTTTTTTTTTTGCTGCTCTTTGAAAATAGAAATAAAATATGCTCCCAACTACTATTCAACACTTAATCAGACTTTATTCTCTCAGCATTTGTGCAGTGTTTGTTTTAAGCTACTTGCCAACTCTGAGAACCAGCAAAACCTGTGAGAAGAGAAAAAGTGGGAGGATCCCAGAGACTATAGAAAGGTCAATAATAGTACTTATCTTAAGAGGCAGCAGGAGCTGCACAGCTTTGGCATCTGTAGAGAAGTAGATGAGGAAGAATTAAAGGAAAATAAGCTACTTTTATGATTCAATTTTGAATCTTTCACAAACTCAAAGGAATGCTTGAGGAATGGTGTAGCAAAGTGTGTGTTCACTCAGATGGGATGAAATAATAGCTGTAGCTTCTCTCCTTCATTGAGGTGTTTGAGCTGCACACACAGAGTTTCCTAATCTAGCATGGTGTTAAACACCATGACAAGTAACTGGAAGGTGCTGAGGAAACTCTGCTTGGGGATGACCATTGCACAGGAGATTCAGGTGCTAGGAAAGACTTCTCTGAACTGTGGGAAGGGAGGAATGCTGAATTTCTATAGTGAACTCATGTGCGCACACAGACACATCAAAGTAACATTTTGAAACATTTCAGTTTCTATCATTTCAATTTTATTTCATTAAAATGAATCAGAATGCTGCCCCAAATTGCTTTAATAATGGTCCATCAAAAATTTAGGTGGAATTGATGTGTAGCTATGAAATGTTTCATTTTAATCAAGTCATTTTTTTGATGGAAAACTGTTCTACTGGAAAAATTTTTGCAATCCTTAGAAGAATCCCTGGACAACTTTGTAGTCCAATAGCTCAGCAAGAGGTGCTATCCTGCCATTTTATATTCTTTTGATGAAAGTTTTCACCTCCTACAGTTTTCAGTTTATTCTTCTGCTTCTATAGTCTATCTGGTCAATAGATGAGCTGTTCTTTCCAAACACAAGAGACTATTCCAAAGAGGGAAATCTCTGGGTATCTATTTCAATTGTGCATGAAGTCCCTTCAGGCTAACACCTTCCTTTGTTATCCTTTGGGAAAGCAAGCTCTAAGGGGTCTAACATTCATCAAAAGGGAGTCTATAAATCATATGGGGGAAGTATTTGTAGGGAGAATATAGGTTCAGTCCCTTCTTCATTGAACAGAACCAGATTCCCCAGATATTGCTGAACAATCACAGCTAGCAAGTGGTGTTTGAGCCTCAATATACAGGATCACGCTTTGGAAATAAATAGTTTTTCTCCTTTTTATGGTCCAATAAAACCTTGAATAAATAAAGAAATCTGATTTGGTCTCAGAATGTGAGCAAGAAAAGGAACTATAAATTGGTCAGGTAAATAAATCATTATGAACTATTACTCACCTCTGAAGCTTTTATAAATGTGAACAGTGTTATTTCAGAGCTTTCACAGCTTCTATAGGGCCCAGTTATAGCTGACCCTATATAGAAAATATTAGTTTAATCAGTTTTTATATAGGTTCACTAAGTACCTTCTTTCCACTTTTTTCAAGTTGAAAAATGATAGTTTGACCTGCTTACAAATTCAATGAAACAAATTCAGTGGATGTTTTGGTCATTAATTGGTAATCCAATTGATTCAGCTCTATGTAGGGGAAAGGCTTGTTTTATGCAATATTTCTGTTGAATTATCTCTAGACATTTGTTAGTGACAAATTATTAACTTATTCTACATGTGAAAATAGAACTGATTTTAGAAATGGCTTTTTCCTTCTGGAACTAGCAGAAATTTTAGAAAGGTTAAATATAAGTTCTTTTTCTATGGCTAGCAGAGTCAAGCACCTTTAAGAGGTACCACTCCTATGTGAACATCCCAGGTTCTAGTCTTGGGTCTGCTTAGTTCTGAATGGGGGCTTCAGTTTCATTTTTGGTACATTAGAACTGCTCACCTACTCCCTTTGAGCTTCTGTGGATAATCAGCTATGGGAGAAAGAGGAAGGAAGCAAGAATCTGTCTCTACAGCCATGTTTAGGTGCCCTTTTGTGATGTGCAAAAACTAGCATAATCCTTCGGATGCAATGAATCTTCATACTGAGAAGACGATTCTCTTCAGCAAGGCAAACCTGCTCAGTTACAAGGCTCAATTCCTTTAGGAAGGGCAGAAGTCTCAGGTTCACAAATGGAGATTCTGTCATTTGTAACTTGTTTAAACATCTGAGCTGCAAAGTGAGACTGCCAAGGCACCAGTACTGTACAGCCCAACTAGGAGGGCCACTTAGGTCATCTTTTCCTTGTCTTAAGGAAGTAGGAGCAGCTGGAAAGCCTTGAGACCAGTGGGTGATGTCATGTACTACCAAGTCTTACCAGCTTCTAATCATGCTGGAGAGAATATTAAATTGTTACCACTAAACAGCTCACCAAAGGAGAGATTACAGTCTGCCCTTGGGCTACAGGGTGTATATCAAGGGAGTTGGACAATGCGAATCTCTCAGGGGTTTCCTCTTTCCACTCCTCACTCACCCATGCTGTAGGATGAAAAGAGCTTTAGCTCCTGAGAGTAAATGATCTTTGGGATTGTTTTCTTTGTTGTGGCACAAAGGAAAGATGGCAGCTACTCTGGACTGGAGGGGAAAATGGGGGAGCTAATGTGTTCAGGATGTCAAGCCTTGTGAAAGTAAACAGCACCAGCACAAGGAGAGTAGCCCAGCTCAAAGCTGTTACTGTTGTCAGTGACAAGCGCAGGAAAGACAAGCAAAGGACAGTTGCTAACGCAAGGGACAGGCCGAAGGGTACTGAGTGACAACAGTTGCAAGGAAATAACCTTCTAGAGGTTTGGTACTGTATGTGCAAATTGTGTGATGTCCACAGGGAGGAGGAGCCGGGATGTAGTTGAAAAGAAAAACTACGCTTCCTCTAATGATTCACCATGGGTTATTCATTTGACTAAACTCAAGGGTAGTGATTGCCTTTTTAAAGCTGTATGCACTCTTGATTTGCTCAAAAGGAAGTAAAAGCTTGGATAAGCAGGAAAATTAAATATTGTCTTCAGAGAAGAATATGAAGCTCTTTCCCTGACTCTCAGTTACATAACACACTTGCTAAATGCACATCTTATGAGTTGCTATTTGCTTTGACAATATTCAAAATGAGCACCTTCATACTAGTCTTGGTGTACTGCTTGCCATTGTAGGCTTAAATGCTCTCTGTAATTTTAGTGCACTTGAACTGAAAAACAGTGAATAATGCAGTATGTAGTAGCTTATTTTTTGATGGAGTATTACAATAGAAATCTACTTATGCTTGGCTTTGATAGCTGCACATACATGCACTGCTGCCCACATAAATACTAGTCCGGCTTGTACTTCAGTGATGTGGACTGTAAAGATGGAACCACTTTCAAGTTGCATTGACAGTAATGCAAGATGTTTCTGTAGAATGCATTAAAGGCCACCACAGCTGGTTCCATGCATTTGCTTCACTTCCCTTTGTCCTTCCTGGGCACTCCAATTATTCTTGAATTAACATATTTAACCTCAACAAGTTGCTATTGCAGATTCAGCAGGTTTCATGTGCTGTGTAGTCCAGCTGTAGCACTGGGGAAAGGAAAATACTTTCTCTTCTTTAGTGAGGATCTGCATCTTGATGATAGACCTCACACAAGGCACAATTTTTCTTCTTTAGCACTCCAATCTCTAGCAACACCATATCCCTGAGAGCAATGTGGCAAAACTGTGGACAAAGGATTTGGGGAACTAAACAGTTGTTTAATTTCCACTTGTACCTTCCCAGATCTCCACAGGCCTCAAGTAAAGTCTGGATCAACTGGGCAATGAATTTCCAGAGTTATTTGTACTTTCTACCTTTGAGAGATTGGTTCCAGCTTGCCATATACTTTATAACTGGGTAGGAAAAGACAGACTTTGCCTTGAAGGAAAAATAAAATCAATGAAATTTCCTTTAAGTGCCCTTCTGACTATAGGTGTAGTAATAAGCTCAGAGTACTAAATCTCTTTGATATGAGGAACAACTATTAATAGGACACTAGCATTAGTAGACATTTCATTTGGCATGTTGTTAGCAGCTAGGAAATCATTGATGTTTTCCTTTTTTTTTAGGAAGTGAATTCTCACATAGGTTTCATTTCTGGTTTGATTTCTTCTGGATGCACTTCTGTAATGTTTTGTAGAAAAAACCTTGCGTGTGAAGCCTCTGTTACACTCCTGTTGGGCCTGGTGTCTAGGAGATGGCAGGCACTGCTAGAGGCTCCCGGTGATCTCTAAGGCAAATACTGCAGGCTGCCTCATACATCCAGGAAAATGAACACATAAGAGGAGAGAAATGGCTCCAGATTTCCTAGTTTTCACACTAGTCTGTGGCCATTAATCTTCACCTCCAGCCAGCTTGGTGTGTATTTTTCCTTTGTATGTGCCAGCCTGGGGACAGAGGAGGCCAAATTCTATTTTAAAAACAGATGGCCCAAACCATATTTTTAATAAAACATTAGGTAGAAATCAATATGAACCTACCATTCAACAGTTTTACCTTTTTGCTCTCACTGGAACTCTATCTCCTGGGTATATTGCTTTACATATACTTTATTGCATGCTCCCTGACTGGGCCTAGCTGTCCCCCCACCTCCCAGTCCAAAACCACTCAAGGAGTGGGGACCTGGAGCAGTTACTGAGCTCCTGTGTCTGACCTTGAGCTGCCCTCCTCCAAAGAGATCAGATCTGGGGCAAGTTGTGTGGCCAAATTCCACAGATTGAAATGAATCTCTATAGAAAAGCTAGCTCTATTTTACCAGTTTTAACCTGCTATGATTTCATGTCTAGCCACCTCTTTTTCAACCTCTCTTGCTTTTGGACATATTCAGGTATTATGACTGTCAGAGAAGGACAAAGGGGGTGTGTGCTGCAGCAGAGCAGGGAAGTAAGTGTGATGGTCTAGGTGAAACCTAAGCGTGGAGCTCTCGCTAGCAGGCAGATACTTGGCAGCTCTGGAGGCAGAAGCATCTGTCTGGCAGTGAGCAAAACAGCATGTCTGCAAGTACAGAAAGCGGGAAGCTGAAAAAGAGGGACTCAGTCATGACAGTAAAGAGAGAAGAACTCGGAACAACAAAGCTAATTTTATTTCTGTTCTCTTAAATGTGTAAACAAGCTTGTTTTGAGCTAGAAAATGTCATTTCTTCCTTACTGCTTCTGTCTTTTATTCAGCAGATATCTTGTCTGGCTGCCTTGCTTGCCCCTCTCTTGAGCAAGCAGAACCTATGCCAGGCACTCTGGAAACAGTATGGGACAGACTTCAGTAATGTAGCACTTGCTGCTTAAGCTGCAAGCCCTCGTTTGGGGGAGCTCACACCAAAGGCAGGTAGCACGTGTTCCCTTTCCAGCACTTACACGGGCTCCTCTAGGTGGAAAAAGGCACTCATGAGAACAGGTCTGCCTCATGCCAATGGTCAGTGGGATACTTCTCCTTAGTGGATCTTCCCCTTGGTGAGGACGTTGTGGGTTCCTGTGACCACACTGTGCTGTGGAGAGGGGTGAGGGGGAAGGCATCAGAACTCTATAAAAGATGAGGTGGTTGGAAAGGATACACTTGCCTAGACTTACCAGGTGATTTCCTAAACATCCTATGACGCTCCTGCCCAGCTCAAATCCCTCTTGAAAATTAACCTGTTATCAAAGTATTCCAGGCAGTTTGTGTCACTCATCCGGACTTATGCCTTGGGGGCTAGTGCATGGCAATAAGAGCTGGAAGAGTCTTTCTGCACTGAGCAGAAGGAAGGTCCTCTTTAGGAGAGATAGGGAGAGACAAAAGTGGGTTTTTAAAGAACAAACAAATAAAAAAACACTATCACATAGTTCAAAAGCTATTTTTAGAAATTGGAAAGTTTAGCATGAAACCATCCTTTAAATGCAGTGATACCAAGGGAAGCATCTGAAAATGAAATCAGAGCAAGGTAGTGTTTTAACAAATTTAAGTCTGTATTGCACTTAGAATAAGGGCTTGCAAGATTCAATTTCTGCAGTAGCATGTCCTAGCAAATATAATTAAAGCAGAGAGAAAAATTAGACTCCAGTATACTGAATGATAAAAAGGGTAAGGGATTTTTGTAGCTGAAACTTTTTCTGTAATTCATGAAAGTTATATTTTTCTGATGAAAATTAGAGTTCCACTGAAATTTTCATTTACCATTAGAAAAACTGATAAATAATTCAAGCAAACTTCAACTTGTCGAAGTCAGTTAAAACTGTGCTGTTGTTGTTTTTTTGGTCAGTTTGACACAGATGTGTCAACTGGAACTGCCAGAATGCCTTGTGTGAGTAGAAGTGCAAGATTTTAATGTTTCCATTTTTGTATATTAGGGCATCATCCTGAGATAGGAAAATGGAGTCACAAAGCAGTAGGGTGTTAATGATGTCATAGCACTTCAGGCTGACAGATTTGCAGTGAAATGAGGTCATTTCAGTGAGCTTTATTGAATCAGAACATTTCAGTGCTGGAATGTCACTTAAGGCACAGAGAAGACTAAATGCTGTTTTTGTGCATTTTGCCCCTGTCCCCAAGAAATACACATATAGGTAGCCTTTCATTGTGATTCAGGGAGAACAGCCAGTGTGTGGGGCAGACATTCCAGTTTGTATTTTCTTTGAGCAGCTTCAGTCAAGCTCCAGTTCTTGCTAAATAATACAGAGAATAAATATTGCCATATATTTATCGTGGAGTCACTAGGTAGAATTACTTTGGGGTTTTGCTATTTATTGTTGTTTGTCTGAGGTTTTTTTAATTAGTTGCTTTAGTATGGATGGCAATACTTGAAGTTTCTAGCTATATTAACTGTGACTACTACATGGACTGAACCAAACCTTATGGAGATACTCTAGAGAAGCTAAGGCTGTTGCACATCCCTTCTTTAGATCACCAACATATCTCTAGAGTTGCCATCACAGAATGGGTACTTATTACTCCACCCCTAACCTGATTGCTATATTCAGCCCGCACCCTTTGTACCTCTGAGGAGAGGAGAAAAAAAAAAAAGCCAGGAAGTTTGCTGAAGAGGAGCTGATAACAATCTTAAATGTTATTAAAAGTGAATGTCTATTAATATTTTAAATAACTTGAATATATCACAAGTTCTGAAGAATTAAAATTAGTTCTAAAGGCTCTATAGATCAAATTAATTTCTTGAGCAGAGCAAGAATCATCCTTTTCAGGATAAGAAGCTACTGGAAAATCGCCTTGATACTTTCCTAATTCTCCTCAATACTTCTCTTATTCTTCTCTTCACTAAAGGAGATTTATCTTTTATTTAAATAGCACTAGATACATTTCACATAGAAAACTAACTTCAAAAGTACCCAGCTTTCTTCTTACCATCAATTATTAGAGCCCTCCAGGTGTTTAGTCTTCTACTTTCTTCCACAGAACACTTGCTCTGTTTTTTGACAGATTCAGGAGCAGGCTGGATAGCCAGGAAATTCACGTTGCACCTCAAGGTTCCCCTCTGATTTCAAAGGCTGACTTTTGAACTGTCCTTCTCCTCCAAGGCCTATAATTACTATATGCCCTTGTTATAAACCAGATTTATTCAAGACTTCGTAAAGATCTCAACAAGAAGCATCCCTGAGTTATTTGCCCTGAAACTATGCCACAATGTACAAGAAAATGCTGGGGGACAAACCCAGGTGGCCTTTGAGATGAGTGCTCTCCACAGAGCTGCAGACACTCAACACCTCTAGAAATCAATTTGGACTCTCATTCTTTTCTAGTCTGTATTTTTTCCCCCTAAGATTTATTTCAGTTGAATGGCTGCCAGTGCTCTCCTTATTGCTGTGTCTTGGTGCCTGCAGCTGCTTTAGCCAACCAGCCCTGTCTAACTCTCTCTAGCATGTTTTGAAGTTGTTTTGGCTCAAGGAGGACCTGGTGATTATAGAAAAAGCCTCTTTCTCTCCAAACTATTGCCAGGTTTTAAATTTTCTAACACTGGATTTTCTTCAGAGAAGAAGGGAGGGGG